>WYDI02032466.1:0-43259 GCA_009867235.2 Psittacus erithacus | reverse complement strand
AACTTAAACAGGGGAAGTTTAGATTGGATATAAGGAGGAAGTTCTTTACTGTTAGGGTGGTGAGGCACTGGAATGGGTTGCCCAAGGAAGCTGTGAATGGTTCATCCCTGGTGATATTCAAGGCCAAGTTGGACAGGGCCTTGGGTGACATGGTTTAGTGAGAGGTGTCCCTGGCCATGGCAGGGGGGTTTGAACTTGATCTTAAGGTCCTTTCCAACCCTAACTATTCTATGATTCTATTCTATACCGTTGTGTGCGTATGGGTACTCTACAAGCAAAATTCAGTTCCCACAGAACTATACAGCAACAGGCAAAAAACAAGTTTTGAGTAGAATCATGCTGTGCTTCTCAACACACCAGACAAATTGCATGGCATGCAACTAGTATGATCATTGTGGTTTAAGAGAAACTTCCAACAGAGAAAAATATTGCAGAAAGTACCTAAGCTCAACTTTTTGCCTCAGACTTTTGAACAACATTAACCAATGCCTCCTCCTCCTCAAAAAAAAAAAAAAAAAAAAAGTCTGTACACCCATGGGTGTTGATATTTGCAGTTCTTATAACCTGAGTTTGAAGAGAGTTTATCACAACAACAGGTCAGAAAATTTTCATTCCGTCTACAACATTTTCCCCAAGTTCCAAGATTGTATTTCAAAGTCGTACTCTGACTGCAGGTGCAATTCCAGTTGCTGTCAGGAAGTCCAGGGCTCATGGGCCATGCTCATCAGCCCCTCTTCCCAATACTGCTGTGACGGACACAACAGTAATCCCTCTCCAGCACAGAGACTGAACATCCCTCCACAAACCCTCATACTGAAAGCTTGCTGCTTCTCTATGGTAGAATGGCTATCTCACACTTACATGTTTTCCCAGTAATTATATTTAAAGGAACCAGGAGTTTGGGTCATCCAGTAGCCTACTTTGTCCTTACAGCACAGCCTGCTTGGTTACATACTTGCAGGGGCTTTTACAATACATCATCCTATCCAAATATACAGCAACAATTCCAGAAACGTTTGGAAAACCCAATTATCATTTTCTGCTAAATGAGTTCTTCTCCCTGTGAGCTCTCCAGAGAAGCCAGCGCTTTAGTGCACTAAGCTACCTACAAGAAAGCTGAAGCTCAGACTAACTCAATTCCTGACAGGCAGCTGCAGTTTCAGGTGGTGTGAAATGGCACATAAAAAAGATTATGAAATAGAATTAAATGCAGCATCCTCAGGAGGCCTTGATATAGAAAGGGTAAAATTCCACTCACCTTAATCCTGCATATTATCTTGTTCAACTGAATGGGCCTAGCTGTATGAATAAATACGGCATGATTTGGTCTCATATGCTTACTGCTTCTCTTTTCAAACAAAATACAATGCACAGTTTAGACCCATTAATAATGTTGCAGTTTGTTAACATTCTTATGTCATTAGAGATGGATTGGATTAATACAGGTATACTAAATTACAATGAAAGAAGCTTACAGAAGAGAACGGGATGGTAAGTGGTTCACAAAGGTGTGCTCAGAAAGCTCATGAAATCAGGAAAACATGCATATCATCATCAAGTGAAAATACAGGAAGCAGAAGCTACTGACTGCTTGAGAAGTCCCAGATAAACTCTCATCATATTTCAACTGATCATGCTTTAATTACACATCTAAAATAATTTTAAGTTAATTTCAATTAAATACCTACAGTAGAAGTAGACAATACTCGTCCCACCAATTACCAAGTGAAAGGAAACGACCACTGGACTCCAAAAAGGGCAGATTAGGTGTATGTAGATATCTATATGGGTCAAGACCAAGACTGCAGATAGCATATATAAGACCTTGTTGATGTTCAGAACATTCTTTAAACACAGCATCTCAAGTTTCTCTCTTTACAGCTAGAAATAGACAACTTAGTCTACATGTTTATTGACCTGACACTGAACATGGCAATATCTACCTTCTACAGCTTTCCCTGTACATTTGGCCTTCAGCTAGCAAGTGATTAAATGTTCAAAACAAGGTCTCAATTCTTATCTGCTTTCTAGCTCTGCACATCCAACCCAACAACTCAGAAAACTGTACAGCTTCCTACTGGCTTTATTCAGCCTTCAGTTACACTTAGGTTTGCATGAAGGGTGTGCAAACCCTGCCAGATCTAAGCAGCAAGATGAACAACTCTGCAGAGTGCATAACAGTAGTGCAAACCAGTAGTGTCAGCCCTGTGAG
Source organism: Psittacus erithacus (assembly GCA_009867235.2). Taxonomy (NCBI): domain Eukaryota; kingdom Metazoa; phylum Chordata; class Aves; order Psittaciformes; family Psittacidae; genus Psittacus; species Psittacus erithacus. The sequence goes on along the minus strand of WYDI02032466.1, from coordinate 41,047 downwards.
AAGCTTGCACTGCATGTCCTAGTTCAAATTGCACACAATGGAGGTGTAGTAGAGCCCACAAAATTGTACCTGTAGAGGAAGGATACCACAAGCAGCCAGGCAAGAACTGCAAGCACTTCCAGCTGTCTCAGCTAGTCGTGTGTCCATCGCTCCATGTTCCCATTGCTTCCCAGCCACAGTTTGTCATCCTAGGACTGCCTACACTGTTTGGGAAGGAAGCCTAATAGGAAGTTCCTCTTAAGGCACCAAAGTTACAAAAAGTTCCACACAAGGAACTAGCAGGATACAGCTCAAGAATGGCTCATACAAAGCTATAGAAACTCCAACAGGTTTCCAATTTGCAATTTCAAAAACTATTTATGAAGAGTCCTGTACCATGCAACTCTTTTCTGCACAAAGACATTGATAAATATTCATGAATTAGGTTTCACAACTCAGAAAAGGGGAGTATTATTCTTCCCTAGTAAAGATAAAGGAAAGAACATACAGAGCAGTTAAACAATTCTCAGGTTCATATGATAAGTCTGGAAACTCAGAAATAGCTTCAGAGCTGAGACTTCCAAATGAATTTCAGGTGTCTCCATTATACAACTGAGAGTGGCTTAAGACAGCAACTGTAAGGTTCACACATTTGATATCAGACTACTTAAGAGCGTCCACAATCAGGTAACTATTGCTACCAATGACCTTGGCAAAACTGAGTCCATACTCTTGACTCCTGCTCCAGTCTTCAGTGCTGCAAAACACTGTCCTATCAAGATATGGTAGGAGCTAATTGAAGACTGTAACTTCTCCTTAGCCACCCAAAAACTAAAGCTCCATGTTGATTAAGCACTGTTTTGTTTTCTAATCTGTTCAAAGGAGCTTAAATAGGTTATTTTTAGACTAGAAATTTGGGATAAGTCATGGGTTTTGTAGAGTAGTTATGCTGCAAAAAATACTTTCACTCAAAAATAGATGATTACAACAGTTTTTGTAAATATAAAATGTTTGACAGACAAAGACAGACATTACAGTTTGTTCTAGTTTTCACTGAAATTAAGCCAGCAAATCTCTCATGCCAGTACTATAACAATAATCATGATGATAATGTTATTTCAGTTTACCAGTGACAAAATCCAAAGTGCTACAAATTAGATCATCAAATAAAATTAAGCAGAAGATAAGCAATGCTAAAGGAAATGAATACTAATAAAAATGAAATGTTTACATTTCTTTTCTCTGTTCAGATACAAGCGCGACATGTACGAGCAATCTTATGTTGAACTATAGCTGTATTTCCCCCTTTGTTGTACCCTTTTATTTTTTAGTGCGGTTTGCTTGTTTGTTTGTTTGTTTTTAATTTAAAGGCAGACTTTGCAGACAAGAATATTATAAGAGAACACATTTTGTTTGTAAGGATATTCATTTTAGGACTGGGGAAGGCAGACAGGGCTCACACCAATGAAAAGCTTTAAAGAAAGGCAAATCAATTAAAAATGCCAGAGGGCAGATATTGCTTAGAAAGAGAAGAGACTTTGACAAATTTCAAATAGCTACGCCATTATGAACTACAAGGCTCATAATGGCAAACAAAAATAAGTTGCATTCATACCCACAAATATTCACCGGAGAATGGAGAATAAGTCATCTGATACATCATGGATAATATAGATCTATGCTTTCACAGGCTGAATAAACAAGCCACATGACTGAGTTAGTGTTTGGTGGGTACTTTGAAGATGAAAAGCAATGTATAAAATGTGAGGTGTTATTCTTAAGACACCCAAGGCAGCCAGCCTTCAAACTCAGCTGCTGAATTATTAGTCTTATTGATCTGGCATCGTATTATTTTTTGCACCACAAACCCCATTAGTTTTCAGTAGAAGGCAGGCACTGAAAAGACAATACTCATAAAAAGATCTGTTATTTGGGAGTTCAAAAAACTATATTCCAATTTTGGCAACTCACTAAGAATAAGAACCAACACTGCCATTGCTGAATGTATCCTTTGACTGTAACTATAATTTAAAAGCATTGTTCGATGTAATTTCTTTTTTTTCACACAGTGATTCCAGGCCAATTATTTATCCCCCCTTTTCTCCCCCCCCTTAAGAATAGTGTTTTGAAGTCAGCCAATGAAACATGTTTTATTTAAGGACTATATTCCTAGAGCAATGGAATGGATTCTTTGGAGACCTAAAGGTTGCAGAGCACTTCATTAGTTCCACATAATGAAAGAATGGTGCAATTGAAGGAGGTCTCTAAGGGAGAATGGTGTGAAAATTAGAGACCCGTCTGCTCACTTGAAAAAAAAATAAAATTAAAAAAAAAGAAAAAAAAAAAAAGAAAAAGAAAAAATTGAGAACAAGAAAAAAAGGAAAAAGGGAGGAAATAAAAAAAATGAGAAAAGGAAAAAAAAAAAGTAGATTTTTTCTAAATAAAGCACACCGTCTCCATTCAGTCCACAGAGAAAGGGTGCCTACTCAATCCTCTTACCATTGACAATATAATAAAACCAGAGGAACTTTTTTGAAGTAGATCTGCACATTCCACATTTGGATTGAGGGGCAATGGACTGTTTAAATTGCTATTTACATTTCCAGCTGTTTTACCAGTGATTTGCCCAACTTAATAGCTCTTTAAGCTTTTAAACAAGAAAATAGCTATTCTCACGACTCAAAGAAGAAACCATGGTTATTTCAGACTGCCTCTATTGTAAAAGGCTTAGACCCCTCTGTCTTTATAGATGCCCTTCCCTTTATAGTACTTCCCTTTTCCATCTCCTCCTACTTTCTAAATCTTCTTCAATTTTTTTAGTTCGCTTTTTACATTACATACTTTTAGGAATGTAACACATCTTTGCCAATACTGCTGATTCAAGGAAATGTTTGCAGGCAGCCACCAAGTTTCCCAAGAGAGACTCAAGTTAGCAAGAAAATTAGATTTGCATGTATAATCTTCTGCTAGTTACTGGGGACTTAGCCAATGTTAAGCAAATGCTCTACAACTGTCAAAAAATGTGTATTTGTTTATCCACTTTCCTCTGGGGATGTATTAAAAAAATCCTAGAAATGTGTACAGCCATAACATAAACTGTATTTTCTGCTTATTTTTCAGGCAAAGTGGAAGAGGAGGGCAAAGGGGCAGCCCACAGACAAGAATGAGACTAAGATGAAAGGTTAAAAAGGGGAGGGAGGATATTTCATAGTCACTCTATAAACCACTGCAATTATTTTGTTATAATTTGAACCCATTAGCTTGTTTAACCTGGTGCTAATAAACTGTAAAATCACAAAGAAATTGAAAACCAAACCCCACCTCCTGCTTTTTCCCTGATCAAAGCGTCAATGTTTTCCTTTTATTAACTCTAAAAGTTCCATGTTTATAGATGATTGCAACACTAGTCAGTTAGTGGGGCAAACAATCAAATCCAAACCTTGCAGGAAGTGGTAGCAGCAGCTCTGATTAAAATGATTGAAATTAATACAGTTCACTAAAGGATATTGTATTAATGGTTGGAAAAATGTAAGCTCTTTGCTTTAAAGATTGTACCCTAACTTAAATATTTTTAGAGAAAGGAATTGCAACTGGTATAACGCTAACCAGCTGTGATTTTGTTTTAAATGTAACACTTCATATTTAACAGTCAATATAACCTAAACTAAAATTCCCATTTTTTTGCAGGGCTTGTAAAAGGTAGTTTATTATCCCCACACTGCCATATTGGCTGCTGCTGAGCAAATGTTTGACCTGGTGTCATGCACTGGCACGTCACTGACAACATAAGTTTCACTAAGCAAGATGGGACCAAGAATCAACGTATATTTGAAATACTGTGGTTGTAAGACAATTGACTCGTAACTGGAATATTTGTTCCCTTCAAAAAGGAAGGGGGAAAAACTCCCCACACCTGAGTCACTGAATGGTGACAAAGTTCTAGAGAGAGCATATTTAAGGGTAAATCAGGTGCCATTATTCCTGGCAAAGAAAAAAAAGATTCTCAAACAGCACAAACCCCAAGGTCCAGTAGGAGCTAGAAGAAGCTAGAAAAACACCCAAAAATTCTAAGTAAAACTAGACTTTGTACTTTGTTAGTGAAAAGAAATTCCATTGACTTCTAGCACTCTGCAGGAGGGCTGAAAACAAGCAGCATTTGGCAGATTTTTTTTTCTGAAAAACTGTTTACTTAGATTTTGAAAATTCTGAGGTAGCTCCGCTGTTCATGCCAAAAAGAAAACAAATATGGGGGGTGGGGGGGGCACACATGATTTTGTAACCCCCTAATGCGACAAATCCAGCCCTGCTCAGGAGCACTGGTGAAAAAAAGAGCACTGGCTAAATATATGATATAAGAACACATGAAAATTCTGAAAGAATGGCTTGAAAAGAAATTCTTTAGTGCAGGCATTCATTTTGCAGCACTCAGTTCTAAGAAACTTGAAGCTTTCCCACCCTACACAAGACAGATTTTTGGTTATACATAAAATAACTCATATTTCTACCATGTTTCTGTTAGCATTCTGTAGCAGTAAGAAAGGAGGACTGCAAATCAGATCTTGTTCTATGCCAAATTGTTGCTCTATGAATTTAGAGTACATTAAGTATATTACCTTACCTAGCCTTGTTTTCAACAACTAAAAAAAAGCATCAAGATCAGGCTTCATAGATGTTCCTAACAGAGCAAGAAGAGGAAAGCTACTGTGCATAACGTGAAAAGAATTAGCTTATGGTCCAAAGCCTATTAATAGCCAAACCTGTGCAGTACAGTAGCCACAGGAAGTCACACTTTGAGTTAGAAAATGTTTGAAAGTAGAACTTTCCAGCACTGGACAAGATTAACAGCAGATGCACTCCTGTGAGCAGCTCCACTAAAAACAATTGTTTACAATAATGAAAATAGGTACAATCACAGCTGCAGGATCAGGACCCATTCTGAGCCGCAGGAGCTCTGTATTAGAAAATGCATTTGTATTAAATTAATGTGACTACCTTGTGATAAAGATGGAAGTTTTACTGCCAAGGGAATCATAGTAAAAGGCCAATGACTCAATCCAAGGGCTCTGCAGCATAGGAACAGTTGCACATTTTATGCAGCATTCAGCTGCCACAGACACCAGAGCTCAGTAATGCCTCCTGGCAAATCTTATTAGGCTTCTTCCTGCCCCATTAAGATCACCAGAGCTTGAAAAGAAGGAGCAAATCTACCTTCTGATACCTGATGATGCAGATCCTCAGGTACAGGTCTTTATACTTATCTTTTTACTCACACAGGTAAGACTCAGCCCAGAGATTACAATTTCTCTAAGAATCTGAATAATACAGATAGCTCCTGGTTCCTACAAGGTAGAAATAAATCTGACACAAACATGTTGTAAATTTGGATTAAAGCACAGCTTAGATGCCTAAAAGGCACAGCAACTCTGAAAACAAGCATAAGACTAGCATGTTATCTTCACATCTGATTTCCAATTTCACAGTCTGCCTTTGCCACTCCGAAAAAGCCCCACCAATCAAAACTCCCAAGGACAGCCAGAGGCTCTACCTTCTTATTATCCTAGCAGGGCTGCCTTGCAACCTCCTGCAGACAGCTTCCCTGAGCATTTCCAGCTGCATGTTAATATGCGGGGTGTGGTTGGTGCCACTCACCTCTGCTTCTGCAGACTCTCCCTGGTGTGATTGGGCTTACCCACCTGCAGCCCCTTTTTCCATCAGAGTGCCTGAAAGTGACTGTGCTGGGGGTGAAGGTGGCTATGCCTATGGAGGCTATACAAATACAGCACCAGAGGCTGTAAGAAACTACTGATTATTGTAGATATTTCCATCTGGAAATTGTCTTCCCCAAATGACGTTATGTGCACAGAAGGGAATTTACAACTTCAGAAACTGTGTTGCAAACAGAAAAGTTTAGAAACAAAGGATGTACTCTAACCTTTATTGCAGGTTGTTACATTTCCAAAGCCTTACAGGTACTGGGGGATTGTCTGGAGATGAGGCATTGTTTGGTGAGATACACCCAGCAGGCCAATACTCTCAGGCTGCAAGAGATGCTCTGAGGTCTGAGCACATGAGCAAACCACTTCCCCTGGGTACTGGAGAGAGGGCCAGGCCATTGTGAGGTTCACCAGGGAGGGGCGGGTCTCTGGGCATGGCTAATTTCCAGCACTTCAGATGAACTAAGCAAACACAAGCCCAGAGTACATCTGGCTAATTGTATAGTGGGAGAAAAAAATCTTTCTTGACCCCAGTGGTTACCCAGCTAAACCCTTGAAGCACAGGCTTTTATTACAACCATTATCTTTATGCAAATGATGATCATGCTGAGGACCTATTCTGCCTGTTACATATGAAGGAAAGCGATGAATGAATGATACATTCTGGACAGATTCCTTGACCAGAAGGGACCATTCAAGCCAAAGCCAGTTTGAAAGAATATCTTTTAGAAAGATAACCAAACTGCCTCTTAAAGACTCTGAGTGATGGCAATCATGCTGCCCCCTTCGTCTATTGTTGTAATGTTCAGTTACCCTCCCTACTAGGACACTCTCTGAAATCAATGTAAAATTTATCTAGCATGAGCTCTTCCCCATCAAACCAGTTTCTGCAAGCCTGAAAAGCAGTGATAAACTGCTTGGTGGTATTGCTTTGTTAACATGCCTGCTGATGGCAGTTTTATAAAGAGCTCTACTAGCCCTGAACTGCCCTATTTCAGGCTTCCATGGGATTCATAAGGTATCTGGGAAATTCTCTCTCAGATGCCAAAAGTTCTACAAGGGAACTGGGCAAAACCATGGTTTGTTTTCTTAGATGGAAAAACCAGACAGACATACCAGATGCAAAGAAGCAAAATGAAAATGACTCCAGTTTACAAGCTATGGCAAGAACATGCATAGCTGCAAGGCAAAGTCTTTTATCCCCACTCATGCCTCTGTCCATTCCAATAATGGCCACACACAAAAGGGCTGCTTGATCTCAACCTGCCAAAACAGACCCTGGAGAAAGCACAAGCAGGGAGAGAAAAAACAATTAGTGCAAGAGTAAGTGGGGTCCTGAGACAGCAGGATGTTTCACATAGCTATTGCCACAGACTCAGTGTGATGGCTCAGAGCTCTGAGTGCTAGAAAGGCACAAACCATTAATCTAACTGCAATGGATAAAATGTGGGTCCTTGCCAGCTGAAGATACTGCAACCTAAGCATAGCATAGGCCATCTTAGTCCACATCTTCTTGTTCTAGAAATGTCCAAGATAACAGAGAAGAGCAATCATCTGGCATTATGAAGAAAACAGCTCCTTGGCAGCTCTGGGCTGTGCTCAATCAATAGTTGGAAAAATACTATTTGGTTGAACATTGAGTAGTAGCAGGTGCACCTACAATGCAGTTATTAAAATGCCTGTTCCCCCAATCGATCCTTTACACAGATACTCCTTGGCCTACAGATGTACCAGTTTTCAAAAACTCTGTCATTTAAGGCTTCTCTTATCTGGCTCTGTTGCTGCCACCACTGCAGTCACACCAGCACGTGTACCTATGTTAGGTTAATCACTCTGCTTCCTGCAGAACATGCTTCATTTTTGCTGTGTGGCACACGCATGAACGCAGCTTCCTGGCTGTGTCTGGTGCCCTTCTGAAATCATTTGCCTGTGGCCTTTACTCACTTCAGATTGAACAGGTAAAGTGCCGTTCACACAGCCACCTTTCACCTGCTGCCTTATGGGGTGCACATGCTTTCAACTGCAAATAACAGACCCATAGCTAACAAAGAATTGACTGAAAACTGTTTCTATTCCTGCTTCCTTGCTGGTATCTGACTCATGTGTTGAAGTCAGTCTAAGTACAGCACACAGAAGCTTAAAAATATTTTAGTCCCTGAGGTCAGGAGTGCAGGTAAAATTTATTTGTATTCCTTGACAGTAGCCCACCCAACATACTGCTGAAAGCCCTATGCTGAGAGTCCAAAATATGAGCATATGCAGAAACAGCCTCCCCTAATCCTTTTTAGGAGGCTCAGAGATGGGAAGAGTTAGCTGAATAAAGATGCCAGGCAAAGTGAAGACTTCAGACTGAATAATCTGAAGACTTCACACTGAACAGCATGATTTGGTGTGATTTTGCTGAGTTTCTTTTTTAGAGCATGAACTTCAGTCACTGAAGATACACGATGTATGTCTGCATGAACAGCTTAAGTGTCTTCAAAAGCTCTATGCCTTAACATACCTCGTGCTGGCATGTGGAAGTCTTTCACAATTTGATTCATAGACTGTAAGTTCTGATAATTTGTAAATACGTAAAAATGTTCAAAAAATATGTAGACATATAAAAATTCTCAAGACTAGAGCCCTGGAATGCTCCATTATATGAATGTAAATATAGCCTGGACTCTGGTCCTCTCTGCAGGGACAAATCCTACATTTGCTGCATTCAAAGAACCTCAGCCTCAGCAGCCAAATTTACATAACCAAACTGTTCCACTAGCTGCACAGGGGGAAAGAAGCATGACAAGCTGTGAGATATAGGTGCAGCCTTGGGAGGCTGAAAACCAGAAGGAATGTCAGAGCTTGCGGAGCACATCTGTGTAGATGTTGCCGCATCCTGATACATGTGTGCTATGGTTCTTGGCGCAATTGGCAGGAAAGTTTGTTCTCTGCCAGAATCTCTCTTAGCAGAGTCACTGCAGCACATTTCCAAGGCTGAACAGCTTCTCTGGGGTCTGGTATTAACATTTTGGCAGACAGTCCTTTATGCTGTTTGTGAGCACTTCTGTTCTGAGGCTGGTATATATATGTGGTATATATGGCACTGAGACTGAATTTCTCATCACTACTTTCCCTTCTGGTGGGAAGTTAACATATGCTATTGCTCAGCAAAGGATAACGTTACATTGTAGTTCCCTTATTTAAAACAATAACAACTGTCTCCTGCATAGAAAACTAATAGGCTCTGTCCCCAGATGGTGTAAATTAGCATGGCACCACTCATGTCTGATTTATAACAACTGAAGATCCAGCCTTCTCAATATACCACATGATTAAGCATGCACTTTACTAGCCTGGAAATGTCTTGAGGGCCATGTAATTGTGTGGTAATGAACTAAACTTTTAATTAAGTTCTCATTTTGAATTAGAATCAATAAGTCAATAAATAGCCTTCACTTGATTTAGATGATAAATATGCCAACTGAGGCTGCACTCTATGTCCTCCCTACTTTTCAGGCTCTCCTTTCTTCTCCATATGTCAGAATCCAATGAAGGAGCTCTGAAGTATGGTCCTAATATATTATTGTCACACATGGTGATAATACTGGTAGAGTTAGAAGACAGCCAGGTTTCTGTTATAAATCCAGTTCCCAAGGTTTTATAGCATGTGTGTTTCAAACTGCAGTCAGCAAAGTTGTTTTTACAAGGAGCTGTCAGCCCCAGCTTGAATTTTTGTCAAAATAAAATTAAAAATGGATTTGATTGATTCAATCTGTCAATTTTTCAGGAATTCTGAAGCTATTTTTGTTAACCTCCAGCATAATATGCCTTAGATTTGAAAAATGCAGTTTCATAGCAAGCTTTTAAACATGACTAATTACTGATTTTTGTTGGGAGGAAGGAAAGGGCAAATGGGTTTGTATGGTGGTAATGATTCTTATATTTCAAGACTGGACAAGACCTTTCTGACCATCTAGTCTGACCCTTTGAATAGCTAGGTCACAGAATTTCACCCAGTAATTAACACATCTGCCCCAGTAACTTCCAGGTTGAATTACAGCAGATCTTTAGAAAGCTATTACTTCTCACTGTAGGGAATGTCACAGGCAAACTATATAATCCAGTACTTGGAATCGCACAGCAGAAGTTATCACTTGAGACTTCTACTCTTCACTCTGATTCTGACTCACTGTGTGGTCTTAGGAAAGTAACTTAATTTTTCTGATTTCTCCATTTTTCCATCTTCTGCAATGAGGAAAATAATATTTAAAAGCCTCAGAGAGGGGGTGGTGAGATGTAATAAATTATTTGAGGAATGCTTTGAACTATTCAGATAAAAGATGCTATTCTGTAAAAGTAAAGAAAGCCAGTACAATGTATTCAAATTTGAAAAATGATTACTTTTCAGAATGTGCTCTTTCTCTGCATTTGTGTCAAGTTAACAGCTACTGCAGAACAAATCTGGTTAGGTGAAAGACTGAATCCCATAGTCCATTGTGTTGAATACTTCAGAAAGAAATAGTTTCAAAGTTGGTTTGGATATTTTCACTCCACTTGTAATATTTTTTGCTAATAGAATGGGTGGTTTTCATTATGAACAGTTTTTGTATTCATTTCCACTGGACAAAGCACATTTCAGTAGGACTCTCTCAGGGTCACAAAAACTGTCCCTTTCTTGACTGTCCAAACAACTGGTAGAAAACTGGGTTCTGGAGAGCAATTGTTACTTCTGTGAAATTAATAGGGCAGTTTGCATTCTGGACTTTCACTGTGACCGGACACTGAAAAAATAGAGGGTTTCATCTTCAAGACCATGATAATACTGCTTGGCACTGGCATGAAGAAAAATTCAGACCAGTATTCCTTAAAAAATACCAGTATCAACTGGAATATCCAGGACCTTTTCAAGAGACTTTTACAATTAAGTTCCAATAATAATCCTTACCATTTAGTGGCTCTATTTACCCTGCTAAACACATCTGCTTCAAAAAGTGATCCTTGGCACTTAGGCTAGTGACACAAAATGACCTGTGTGTTCAGAAGAAGAACACACACTGGGTATCCTGCTGCTCTAAATTGGCACCTTTGTGTCCCTAAGAGATGATGATGATGATGATGATGATGATGATGATGATGATGATGATGATGATGATGATGATGGTGATGGTTGATTATGATGATGACAGAAGGCTCAGGGGGAGTTATTGTTCTCAGAGTTGTTATTGCTTTCTACAACTACTTGAAAGGAGGATGGAGTAAGAAAGTGGTTGGTGATAGTAACACGTGACAGGTGATAGGGCAAGAGGCCTCAAGCTGCACCAGGGGAGGTTTAGATTGGGTATTAGGAAGAATTCCTCCACCAAAAGGGTGATCAGGTATTGAACAGGCTGCCCGGGGAAGTGGTGGAATCACTGTTCCTGGAATCATTAGAAAACAATGTAGACGAGGCCCTTAATGACATGGTTTAGTGGTGGACTTGGAAATCCAGAGGTAAAGATCGGACTTGATGATCTTAAAGGTCTTTTCCAACCTGGCTGATTCTGTGATTATTATTATTGGTTTATATTGCAGCTTTATCATTCAAAGCGTCCAAAAAACAAGGGAGAAGTAGGACAGTGAGGTGGGTAAGGTCCACACTGATTAGCCAAGCAGAACTACTAACTTAGCCCACTGAAGGAACAATGAAAACCTCAGAGGTATGTGCTGGGGAAATCAACTCTGCACACCTCAGCTCCTGGCCCTTCACTGTTCACCAGGACGTTTTCTATGCAAGAGACTACAGCTGGAGCATAATGACTCCAGGAGCAGTGTCCCAGTGGAGAACACAGAAGAGAGATGAGGAATACACTGAAGCAGTCATTGCTGCAGTGTGGCCAACCACTACTATATACAGTGGATTTCTTCCAAGACAGAAAGCGTAGGGGGGATTCTCCCAAAATAACAACAAAACTTTAGACCTACAGAAGTGGTATGTTTGCCTCAATGTGGCTATGTAGCTGATCTTGTTTTTTCAAGGTCTGTACAGCTAGGTGCTTTAGAAATACAATGTCTATGGTAAGAACCTGTGTTCTTTGCCTCTGTGTTTTTCCAGATCAGTTGAATTAGAAATTCAGCACCAGTTTAGAGTCCTCAAAGCCTGTGTAGGACTCAAGAGAAATTTGTGTGATGTTTTGGGAAGCCTCTGAATCTTGGTAATGGAGAAGAACACTAGACTGAAATCTAAGTCCAGGGACATACTCTAAGCTCCCAAAGTCAAAAGCAGTGACAAGGCTCTGCCCTATCTGAGTGGGCTGAGCTAACACTACAGAGAAATAGCGGACCAGACTGTCAAAGTAGCCCTGACAGCCTGATACAGCTCTACTAATGTCAGCCTTCAACACAGAAACTCTGATTCTTCATCTACAAACAGAAGAGAGAAAACAGAAGGGAAAAAGGTGTTTAAATTTTACTTCAACTGGAAATTCTTTAGCAAGTATGAGAAACAGTTAACTTTCATTCACTAGTGCTTCAACCCTTACAGCAGTTCTGCCTGACAACAGCTTTAGGGGTGTGAAGGGGGAGGGTGAAAGCCATTAGTAACTATTCTGAGAGTTTAAATAAGCACAAGTAGCATTACAGGGCTACTGTGGCCAATATCTCCATGAAGGAGATAATGATGCATCCTGGTTCTGTCTGGAACATGCTGAACAAAATCTCTGGGCAGCAGGAGCTAGATGAAAAATGTGATTTTTTTTACAGTTGAAGACCAGGTCTTCAGCAAAATCAAAATTCTTTCAGGAATGATGTGCTTGCTGCAGTCATTTCCCATTTCTACCAGAAAAACCCAAAGCTGAAATCTTTTAAGTAAATGTCTGAAAAAGTGGGGTTTCAATGGTATTCAGTCATTTGCTGGGTACTGACAGTGTCCACAGATGATAAAACAACTAAATCAGACACCATCCAGGCTGAATTTGTGTTTGCTTTCTCTCCTCCACACCCCACCTGCCACCATCTCTCTTGCTCTCTGTCCCATTGCTGTCAAGGGCAAAGTCACAACTTCAGCAGCAGTTTATAAGGTGCTCTGTCTGCAAAAAATATCTGGAGGACAACAGATTCTCTTCTTATTAGGAAAAAGAAAAGATCTGCCCTCAAAAAATACTGAAAACTGAATAACCAAAGAGAACAGAATCAAACATCAGAGACCTGCTATGTAGGTATTTGCCACAACCCCCCCAATATCCTGTACTTTGTCACAGCAATTGCTTATTGCATAATCTTTACTTTGCTGCAATGCTTGCTTTGCATATTGAAATTATATCTGCCTAGTGAGAATAACCAGCTTCTCTGCACAGGTTTTGACCTGGCTGGAGAGGAGCATCCCTGATTCAGAAGCTGGGCTGGCATAGCTTTGCGTTCTGCGAAGTTTACATTGCCTCATGGCAAAACCTTCAGGGTGGTGATTTATTTCACACATGTTTGTATGAAACTCAGCAGGGCTGGTTTTGTTTGGCCTTGCTAGCTTCAACTACACAAAAATAGCAGATAATATGGCTTTGTTCACACACAGTTTCAATGTCTTTCTGAAGGTTAAATGTGGTTGTTAATACCAGGGACCAAAAAAAGTGTTGGGAAAGGGCTTCTAAAAAGGGCGCATTAGCAATAAAAACTTCTTTAGCTGGGGAAAGTTTTGATTCAGGACAATGTTAAATGCAGGATTATACAGCCTACGTACTCTGACTTCAGCAACCACTTGGATACAATATACCAAATTCTTTCCTGATTTATAGTATTACAGTGGAGTTGTACCCAGAGGTGAATTTAACATGCTGACACTGTTCAGTGCAAAATGCATACAAGCACAAGTAAGCATTGTGAAAGCATTTACAGTTTCATTTCTCAGAATGTTTTCCTGTCCCTTTGGGAATCAGTGGTGTCCAGAAGTACATTGGTACAGAGCTGGTCAGCAAAGGCTACAAGGATAAAAATACAGAGGAAGAAGAACCTGAAGATGTTCCTTCAAGTGAGCAACACTATTCTGTCACAACTATGTTCAAATATCTACAGTCCATAGTTCCGACTGGAAAAATTACCAGAATCACCTTCTCTGTGAGATGAAGCTCACATTTGTCACTGATAATTCAAAAGTATAAATTGCCACGTTATACTTATTCATTGCTGGCTCACTATTGGGGCAAAATCATTTCCCCTTAGAGTCAAACAGTTTGTGAACAGGGTGATACAGACTGTAGTATTGGGAACCATAGGACTCTGAAAACAAAAAAAGAATGAGAACCAAAGGGTTAGACAGTTTCCTGATCCACCTCTTAAGTCCACAGCTGGCAGCTGCCAGAGGTATGCCTCATACTTCAGAGTATGCCAAGAAAAAGCCCTTATACATGTTCTGATACAGAGAATGATAGTGGCCTTCCTGGAGCCCCCTCTTTCACTGCTGGCAAACAGGCAGGTCCTGCAAGCATCAGGGGGTCCTGCAAACATCAGGGGGTCCTGCAAACATCAGCTCAAGCAGCTTTTGCTCCCACTGCCAGGAACTGAGGTTAGTCAATAGCTTCTGTGCAGGCAGAACCACTCTATTAATCACACATTTGTCTAGGCAGGGAAGCACCATACTTACAGGTCACAGCTTGGAAAACTGAATTTTACTCTCTTCTGGGTTACAAATATGGGGTTTATTGTTGCTATCCTCATTCCAATAGCCTTCATATTGAAGCTAGTGTGGAAAGAAGACCATCCCATGTATTATACCTAAATGTGAGGTGCAAGGAGATTCAGATCACAGTAAGATTCTTTGCTGTGATGTGTCACATTAACCAACACACAGAAACCATATCCAAACAAACTGCTGGCTACCAGCTACTACTGATGGAATTTTTACTTTTTTATGTATCCAGGATTGTGGGTAGGTGTCTTCCACACCTTTGCACTATTGCTAGTTCCCTTAAAATGTGAAATAGCTCCTTTTTCTCATTTACCAATGTGCAGCAGCCAGAGACCAGAAATAAGTGGAATCTTCAGGGCAGCCACGCAGGACTAGATACAAAGAAATACAGGAAGGTAACTGAACACCTAAAAAAATGTGGCAGCACAGACAAAATTAGATTGATACTCAACAGTATTTATTCCACTGTGACAGTGCTACTAATCTCAACAGAATTAAAAGCTCCAGAGCATTTTCTTAATGACGTATGGCAAGGATTTCTTTGTACTGATAGAGTCAGCTTTCCACCAGCAAAAAACCACCCATGTAGACAAGCCCACTGTGAACACATAGGGTGTTTACAGCGGTTAGCCTGTCATGCAGATTAAGTCTGAGCTGGAGCAGCCAATCATTTTGATCTCCTGGCAGCATGCAGGGCAGATGGAATATTAATCTGAAATATCATGCCATGCAATTTATAATAATCAGGGGACTGATGAGAAAAATCCAGACTGATATTATGGAAAATGGGCCATTTAATAATCTGATGTTGGCAGACTTAGAAAAATGGGTAAGAGATTCCAAATATATTTGAAGATTTCGAAGGCACCAAGGAAATAATCCATTTAATTCAATGAAAGTCTGGTCTGGAATTGCCTCATTTGCAGCCGGCTTGACATTTGCTGAAATTTTTGGTGCCAGTACAACTAAATCACTTTCTCAGTATAATTGAAACAGTAACATATTATTGAATGAGCCATCCAGTGTCTGACTAAACTTCTTGTCTCAAAACCACTGACATAAAACATTTTAGCATAACGGGACTGAGAATTCAGTAGTGACATTTGAATGCAGAGACTAGTCAGGACTCTACCTCTTAAGAGGCTCTACCATTCCAGGCTGGGTATCCTTGTATTATAGGATGTGACTCCTGCTATGCTCTGACAATTTCAAAATTACACTTTCATAATGTCCTTGTTTCATCTTGTTTTGTACATTATTTCACCATTAGTATTATTTCCCCTACCTTTTCTGTCCTATTAAACTGTTTCCATTTCAACCCACAAGTTTTACCTTTTTCCAGTTCTCTCCCTCATCCCCCTTGGGGGAATGAGTGAGTAGCTCTGTGGTACTTTGTTGCTGGCTGGGCTTAAACCATAACAGTCCTTTTTTTTGGAGCCCAATACGGGTCATGAAGGATTGAGATAACGACAGATCTGACCAGAGAGTGTTGAAACACATTTGTTATATGCATTCACTGTATTGGCTTAATAGTTCCTGGTCATAATGTTGATTTATTTGCTCCCAGAGTTGTTGCATATGTTCTCAGAGTTGTGTTATGCAGCACCTTACTTGCTGTAAATGTTCCCTGTTGTGCTGTTACCATGTCTGGGGACTGGGTTAAGGTTATAATTTTTCTATACTGGCTTATGATATGATAAATTACTGGTCATGAAACTAATCTGGTATTTGTACTCAGCATTGCCATTATCTCTGTACTTTGGGAAGCATCTATTGGAAAATGTTAATAAGTACACTCTTTACCTTTTCTCCTTGAAGAGCCAATCTATGTGGGAGACAATGAAGGACACCTTTCCCTACTCCCTTACCTTTCCCTTCTCCTCCAGGTGAGTTAAAATAGCTCTTGAGAATTTTGAATACCCTTGGGATGTACAAACCAGCATGTTCCTATTACTATATATTCTGAATGTGCTTCAGGTCTTGTTTAAGGTTAAACAACTATCTAAAAACAGCACCCAGAGATCTGTCCTGAGGCTGAATAGTTATGAGTGGCAGGGTGCATGGGATAGTATGGGCAAGTATATAGAAGAGTGGGCACCTCCAGTGCTTTGGAACTTCACCCTGAACAAGTGCAGGATCCTGAAACACTAGTAAAATATTTGGAAGAAGTATTCTGACACCCCAGCAATCCTAGAGAGACACAGATCACTGTAATGTGCTGGGACCTGGACCATGCCTACCAGCCCTGTACAACACTATTCAGTACCCTCAGGGGAAAGAGAAAGTCTCTGGATCTGATGACAAAATGACAGGCACTGTGGCTTCTCCAATCCTGGCAGCAGGCACTGCAGCTCAACCAGAGCACCAACACATGCCAGTACCAGTTGCCCCTATATACAAGAAGAAATATTGGATGTGAAAGCTTTTTTAGTAACTCCTACTAGGAAGGGGAAGAAGGAAGAAGTGGAGAAGACATCCAGAAGCTGATGTATCGGTCAGCGGGTGGTGAGCAAGCGCATTGTGCCTCACTTGTTTTGCATATTCTTTTATTATTATTATTATTTTCCCTTCCTTTTCTGTCTTATTAAACTGTTTTTATCTCAACTCATGAGTTTTACCTGTTTTCCAGTTCTCTCCCCCATCCCTCTGGTGGGAAGTGAGCAAATGGCTGCGCTGTGTTTAGCTGCCTGCCATGCTAAACTACAACAAAAAACCCCTTCAATTCACAGTGTTAGTTTTTTTTTGTTTTGTTCTGTTTTTTCTCACCTGGACCACTACTGACACACTGTGACATCTCTGTCCAGAATGGAATCTTGTTAGCTACATTACAAATCACATCACCAGAGAAGTAGATGGCCTGTGTGTGCACATCACTTTCTACGTGCTGCAGCTCCCTATGGAGTGGTTGACTGCAAGGCCAAACTGTACCACAATACTAAACCACCAAACTAACATTTATGAACTTATTTGTCTTCCTAGACAAATGGGTATAACCCAACTTCATGTTTCCACTGACGGAATGCATCCTCCAACTGGACATCCTAAAGCAATGACACAGGTCTTATTCAACAGTTAATGCCAGAAAAATCTCACTAACAGTAAGAAAGCAGTCACAGTCCATAGCTAATAAAGGTTAAGAGGTTAGCATCTAATGCAAGCACAAAGACAAATGACATATTTCTCTCTCACCCATTCAGTGCTCTGCATGAACTGCCCATGAACTGGCATCCTAGTACAACTAGCTGGTGCTGTACAGAACAGTGACTGCACAGAACAATTTGCCTGGTTTTGCATGATGTAGTGCTTTCACATTCATTTCCCAGTGAAACTCACCAGTGAAACTGAAAGACAAATCAATATCAGTAAAGAAAGTACAGAGCCTGTGAAGTGCAACATCAGGGCTACTTGATGTTTCAGGTAAAAGGAATACATTGAATAAAGATTAAAGAATAATTGACAGAACAAAGATTACAAGGAATAATGCAGACCATTTTGTTTGCCTAAAAGTGAAGCACTCCTCACAGAAGATGGATGGATGGATGGATGGATTTGCTTTTACTCAGAAACACCATCCAATTCTTGAAATGCCAAGAGAAAAAAACATTCAGGAAGTACAAATGTGGTCTACTGTCAAACAAAAGAAGTAATGGAACAACAAATTTCAGTGGAATGGCACATCCTTCATTTGGTCTGCAGATTGCGCCACACAGCTACACACAAAGCAGTCCCTAAAACTTTGTGGGTGGCAATACAAAGGAGGCATAAAGACCCTCTGGATATATTACAACATTATGGTACAACTCTTTATTAAGTCAATCTTTCATTCTCTGCTTTAAAATATCTACAAATGTCTTCCTTTTCCCTCTTCCATTCCCCTCCACTTCACTTGTACAGATGGATAATCTGAATAGGTCTAACCCAGGCCATCACAGCAGCGCACCAAGGCTGAACCTCAGCTCTTTCCTGCCATAGTGAAGCAGGACATTGCGTGGCTGCAGCACTTGTCCACTCCCTACTAAGGGGCAGTGTATTTCAATTCTGCTGGCTTCTAGCTGCTTCCATGCAAAGAAAACAGAATTTAGTGGATGCCTTACCCATGTTTTCTCATAGTGTCTGCCCCTAGGATTGCTTCTGTCAATGGCAGGAGGCTGGCAAAGAACTCCAGAACAGGAAGCCACCTGAGCAAAAGACCACCACACAGGAGCAATTGCTCCCACTATAGGGATGACAGTGATGAGAGAGGCTGACCAGCTGCACAGGGGAATTCAAACTGTTTGTCCTACAATAACTGAAGCCCTTTAGACATACTCTGCTATATGTAAGAGCAGTGACACTTTTCTCTGTTTGTCCTGTCTTCTTGCATACTCCCAGGTACTAGTTGTAATATCAGTTCATATCCTAAAGCATTCCACAGAGGCATCATTCACAACCTTACAAAATACAGTGATTAAAGTCACTGACAGTGAGATTTTTCTCTCTTGGAATATTTCTGCTGTCACACATAGCTCATTTAAGGTTTGTACAGTTTTTTTGTCATAATTCTCACAGGCAAATGAAACACTGAAACAGGATAACAGAATGACACTGATTGCAGTTTGCTGCTGAACTGCTGCGGAGTGAGTTACTGCCCAATAATCAGAGCTCCAAAAACCATGCTATATTTTTTGGTGCTTCACTAGCACTGGTATAGTATTGCATCCTGCTCCAACACTAATGCAGAGGTGATAATTATTTGCAAGACTGCTTTCTAGCTATTTAGACAAGATGTGCTGGTTAAAAAAGCACATCTCAAACATTGTCTTAGAAAGTGAGTAAAGGAATCATCAAAATGCATACCACCATCTGGACTGAGTCAGGATTATTTCTGGTTTGTATAACTTGCCAGAGATATGCTGGGTTATAAACATAATTGAACATAAATTTGCTATCCTAAGAAAGGCAAGGAAAAAAGCGAACACTTCAGACACATGTGCTTCTATAGTCCTGATCTTTATGCTGCCAATATAAATACAAATAATTAAAGCAGAAATGGCTGTAATTAGAAGTCCCAGATACTTGAGATCAATAGAGAAATAAAGAATGTATAATGCAACTTTAGGTTAATTGCTCTACTTGGTGTGCCCAGAACTCATGCCTTTCTCTAAGTACAGTTATTCTCTTGGTAGCTGCCTAGGCCCCAGATACCCTGGCTTGATCAATATATAATATTGATATAGATAATGGAATTACAGAATAATACTCAAGAACCTACCTGGTGTTTTCTCATTCTGCTAACATTTGACAGCTGTTTGTCAGCCTCAGGAGACCGTTAAATCCATTTGGAGTAAGGCATGGTACATGACAGTGAATTACTTGGGGCTCAGCTGCAGAGCTGTGGTATCTTCTTGGTTTCAGAAAGGATACAATAGTTCCACCTGAGTTGGGGATATGTCACTTTCAGGATGAAATCACATTTTGTATATGTCTCTCGTTAGTTTTTTAGGAAAAAGTGATACTTTTGGAACAAGAGAACATAGTAAATGATGTGGCACACTCCAAAAGGCAAAGGCCAAAATTATTAAGTACTTGACTGGTCTGCAGATTTTTGCTGCTGAACTTAAAGCCATGCATTGACTGTCATATCTTTCCCTTCCATCCACCCAGAAAGAGCAGTTGTTATACCAAGTTAGCAGGACAGACATTGACAGAGTAGAACAGAGGGTATGGAGCTTAAAAAAACCAAACCTTTGCACCCCAGTAAGGTAGTCTCATCCTGATCTTTAATTACGACTGGTGGTCTTATTGAAACACTTTGGGCAGTCTTAAGGCAGTCTCAAGGGGTCAACATACAAAACCATATTCAGCTAATAGCAGGAATTGAGAAAGACCCTTTAGGTAAGAACTGTGCAAATATTTTGAGTTGTCACTTCAGCTGGCTTCTTCTTAAGACTATCAATAGAGGTTCCAGCGCATGCAGCGTTGGTTCTGCAGCCAGAAGCTGGTTTACTGTCCCAGTGATGCTGCAGTTAGGACAAATTTCACTTCTACACTGTGTTGTCTGCATGAAGTTAAGATGATATTTTTTCCATGGCTATTTGAAAACCACTGTTCTTATAAATAATGTGGTGCACTTCGTATTAATTTGACACAGTTTAGGCTGCAGGTATTAAAATGCTAGGAAATTGCCTTGAACAATTAATTAAGAGGTGTCGTTCAGCTGAATACAAATATAGGACTGGCCTCAACCTCTGAAAGTTACCTTCAGTACCAAATTCACAAAAAATGCAGGCTAGCACAAAGAAAGCAGCAGAGCACAGCAGTAAATCTGCAAAGATATTAGTCTTCTAGACGGTTGTTACAAATACAGCAGAACCTTATGGATCTACATAATCTCAGACGTAAGAAATCATACCTTTCATTCAGAGGAGTGCTTTACAACTGTTAATTAAACTTCATCGTACTGCAGGGAGTCAGTAAAATGCTAATGCTGGTTTTGCAGATGTGTAAATTAGTCCATTTATCACTTAATATTTGAATGTACTTGATCACATCCAGGGGAAACTGAACTGGAACCTTTGTATTGATTTGCCTATGCTAGAAGATACGATATCTCCAGAGACTTACAGAAGGAGCCTTCCATTATAAGATGAAATTAATTAAAATGGTAAAGACTCTTTAATCTTTTACCTTTCCCCAACAAAATTTAAAATAAATATTCTCCCTCTACTGTGTCTAATACTTCATAAAAAAAAAATATAAGTTTAGGAAGGTACAGAATAAGGTACTGCTTCTCTATTTTATTTGCCTACTAAACGTTTGCAAGAGTCCTTTTCCTGTAGAGGTAATTAGAAATAAGTCTGGTTAAATTACAAACCCTTTTTTCATGTCAGCCCATTCCTAGATGCAAGGAAATAACACTAGTGCACAACATACAACTGTCATTTCCAAGGATCGGGTGAGAAGTAAGTGAATTCTTGATTTTTGGAGTATTTAGAAAACCTCAAGTCCATTTACTCTGGATGACAAATTTAATTAACACTGGAAGCTTTCGAAAGATGACGCACATTGAAAGAATAGATGGACTAAAATATTTGGTGTTGTGCAGCCTCAGTGGCACACTGTGTAAAGGCTAATTTAAGATGTCTGGCCTCTGAAGTCAATGGAAACTTGAAAGGACCGGTGGTATCAATAGCATATGGCACTTTTCAGAAGTGTTAAGGAAGGCCAGATCTTGCAATTTAGAGGGCAGGAAAGCAGCTGAAGCTGAGCGGTCCTAAGGCTTTCAGATCTCTGCCCACTTCCCATCTGTTTCAAAAATCAGGACTGATCAGAAAATACATCACAGAATAATCACGTAACTGATCACACAAAATTATATGGTTCCTCTCCATTCAGCTGTATCCTATTTTGGTTGTAAAACCTTTGGGAAAACATAGCAGATGCTGAAGAGGTAACTGAAAGGGACAATGAAAAGAGCTGGCAAAGCTGTAGAAGCCTGAATATGATTGCTACTAACATTACAGCTATACAACTTACTGAGCCAGCGTAATCAGATCTCATGTTCCGGGCAGAAAGCTGAGTCCTGCACCACCTAAAGTGATTCTTACCTCAGTTCTTTTCAGCCTTAGTTAGTCATGCTTTGGCTAGGTAAACTTAGCCCACTTCCTTTGAAGCACCATGTCCTGACAGCTGTTAGGAACAGGATATCTGACCTGATAGTAATAGCAAATCCTAAATTCCTGGAAAGGCCTCCTTTGAGCCTACTCTTTGGTATTTCCTTTCCTATGGAAATGGGCAGAACTGTCAGCCTCCTTGGAAACTGCAATTTATCTAAGGTGAGGAGCTCATTGCCATAACAAAGATGCAGACAAAATTGTTTTTTCTTCTCAGCACATCTACTACTTAAACATTCTGGTCAAGCCACACACACAGCAGGTTCAGCTTTGAGCTTGAAGCCAGAAAGTGCTCCAAGGCTGTGCTCTTGACCCTGATGCCTACTATAAAGTGCTGTGCTAAATGAGTATCTGACATGCACCTAGGATTTACTCACTGGAAGGATCCCAAAGTGTTTTTCATGCTATATATAGGAATCACTTCATCTGCCATCAAAATGTGATTATATCTGAAGAGAAAGGGAGGACACAGAACCGAAACACTGCAGCAATGATGTGAAAAATAAACTGGCTAATTTTAAGGACAAATGAATTTTAATCACTTGAGCCTGAATAAGAGCCTTTAAATCCCACTTATTTAATAGAAGATGCCACAAAAATATTCAGCAGCACCCTACTGTCAGGTTCTTTGACTCCCATTACTGCTGAAACATAGTGGTCCTGTGCAGCAGTTCTGATATGCAATTGTCCTTTAATCGTAATATCATTATTTTAAATTCAATTGAGAACACCAGTAGGACTTGCCATGATGGCACCAAGTCCAAACGCTGAAGATGAGGCAGCACAGAAGGAAAGGCTGATAATAAATTACCCGACAAGAGATATCCCTGTAGTTCTGGTCCTTCACAGGCACTAATGCATTCATCCTCACAACAGTACTGTGAAGATAATCAGTTACACAGAGGAGAAACCAAAGGCTCTGGAAGACTCACATCCCCCCTACCCAGCAGCTGTTCTTCAGGTTAGACCACAGTGTCATAGCCTTGCCAAAGCTTCTAGGCAGAGGCTGAGGACTGGCTCCTCTCTCCTTGGGAACTGGACAAAACCCAGCAGGGTCTGGGGCTTCAATTGCTCAGGTTTAAAGCACTCTCAGGGTCATGCAATAGGACTGACAAAGTGTAGTTTGGTGGCCTCACTTCTGGCTGTTGCTGTGGGAATGAAGTATGTTCTAGGACATCTTCCTAACTGCTGCTAGGCTGTGCCTAATGTTTGAGTTCCCATTTCCCATGTTTCAGAGCTGGAACTTTCCTTTGGTTCTTCCCTAATACCACACACTCCATCTCACCTTGGGACACCCAGCTCTCTTCCCTTCAGCTTAGCATAACAGCTCACATTAGGAACGAAGTATCTTTAAAGCAGCAAGACTGATGCTCATGTTGGAGAAGGAAGCCAGTGGCTTACCAGAGCTTTACACCATCAATGGCTTTGAATTGCTGTCATTCATCTTCTACCTATAATCATGTTTCACAGGCACTACACAGTTCACAGCTCTGGCAATCAGTTCTGGAGCTTTTCATCCTGAGGTTACAAGCTCGCTATCTGCCTCACTTAAGACTGCAAACCATCCTTTGGTGCTTTCACTGACTTAGGGCTGTTCATTGCAGGTCAGTTCTCTCTCCTTGTTTCACCAGAAAAAAGAAACTAAGTTTTAACAGAACAGCATTGTTTGGGTGCAACAAGAGTGGGCTACTACTGAGGAACAGACTAGGAGACAACACAGGGTGGGCAGTGACCTCATCAATCGGGCACAGTGCCCCAGAACCAGGCACAGGCAAGCAGAGAAGGATAGTGACAAGGAGTCCCGCCCAGCAAGCATCAAGCAGGTCCAAGGTCAAGTTAGGAGATCGAACATCACAGGAACAGCACTACAGACAGGCAAGCCAGCAGCACAGCTCAGGCTGGGACTGAAGACCCAGACTAAACGGGAAGAGGGTGTGGTGGGGGCTCCAGAAGAGGCCAGCCAGGGCCACTTACGTGCATGGTATTACCTTGGGGTGACCATGCCTACTGGCATGCTCAGGGCCCTGACAGGCATTTTGGTTGAATGCTTCCCAAAGAATTGTGCTTTTGTAGAAAAAAACTGAAAGTTTTTCACACAGATCAGTTTGGGAATTGTAGTGTTCAAAAAGCATAAAAAGAAAATCTCTGCATGTGATAAAAATGAACTATATTTTTTAAGGCTTTTACTTTCAGTAGAATTTTATGAGGACAGAAAAATATAAAATATTCTTCTTTGTCTTTCCCAAGCAGATGGGAGCTGTGCACAGCAAATCTAGCACTGTGTTGGATAGAAAGGACCATGAAGAGGGCATGGCCTTTCTTTCCTATCTCCAGAAGACTAGATGTTAAGTCAGCAAATGTGTGAGTATAGTCTAAAACTCCCAGTCTTACCAGGAATGTAAGATTTGCCACACTGGATCACTTAACTTACTCCTCAAGTGAGAGGAGTATTTTTGCACATACACGGTGCTGCAATGGAGCTGAGAAAGCTGACGTGGAATTTCTCCTGTGAAATGAACTTCAGAGGCAGACTGATCGCTATTTCAGAACAGTATGAAAGAAATATATGCTGCTTCTAGCAATGAGATATCTCTTATGTAGATAAAGCTAACAGTTATAAACGATGAATTCGCTTGCATTTAAAAAAAAAAAAAATCCAAAGAAAATAAAAATCTGTCTTTTCCTGAAGGATACATTTGCGTTCAGCTGCTTCTGACTGAAGTAAATACATAGTTTAAATATTCCTGGCTTGTGCATTCTGCTTCATTTATAGCATTTCTGATTTTTATTGATTTCCTAGCAAGCTACTCTAAGGATATGGGCAGTCTAGGAAAGTTACATGTAATTTTTTCAAGACCCAGCTTTCACAGGCATGTGGGCATGTGAAAAATCTCAACTTGCATTTAGAAAGAGAGAAAAAGCAAAAAAGAAGTCTTCAGCCCTGGTGGTTGCATAGAAACATTCTGAAAACATGGATCATAAATTCTCACAAGTCAGAAGACAAACAAAAAGAACCTTATGTTTATTATTTTAAAAATGTCATGATTTTTAAGCCAATCATATAATTTGTGGGGTGGGGTGGGTGTCTGCTCCATGATATTTGAATGCCTGGTTTGAAAATGCTAAACTTTATAGTATTACTATTTCCTACCTATTTTATATTTATAATATTGAGGCCTAAAATTCCAAGTTTCAGCAGAGTAGAATGTTTTCTTCTTCTGAAGTGATAAATCCCTGAAAATAATGGAAATACTGATAGAACTTTAACTACACTGTCTCAAATGAGACACTCTGATTTTTAGTTTCTAATTAAATGCATATTTCTTTCAAAATTGCCCCTTATATAACTTGTAAATCATTCTAGTGGCAGCTCAGAGGGAAATATGGAGAATGTTGATCTTGGCAAGAAAACCAGAATTTTCATCTGAACTTAAAATTCTTAAAACCTCTTATCCAAACAATATATATACACCGGGTAAAAGAGTTCTTTAAAGACAAAAATCATCAGCCAGTTTAAACTTGCAAACAAATTGACAGGTATTTTGCTGCCTCCCTGTGGAGACTGGGATGCCTTATCTACAATTCCTTTTGAAACCAGAATAAAGTGCAAGAGCATTTTTAGTTGAAGCCAATTTGCTAGAGTATTTCTAATTACCTATGTGGTTCATAAGCACAAACAACACACTGAAGCAATGCAGATGAATGCTGAAGGATGCTGAAGTACTTACTGGTCAGCCCACAGAAGGAAATGCCATTAAAGGTACACTTGTGCTGGTGGCTGCACAGTCCCTGAGCTTTGTATCTGTTGCTGGGCTAGCGGCTAGGGCTGCACTTTGGGTGAGCAAGGAACTGCTGTGACATTCTGCTACACATTCCCACTTAGTTACTCCTAAACTAAACTTAAGAAGAAGAACAAAAAATAGTTTTCCACTGGTTTAGCCCCAGATCTGCCCTCTGGAGAGTCAGTGAAATAGCGAAGCAGTAAACTGGCAGACAAATAACTCTGACCCTCCATTAAGTGAGGAAGACAACACTCATTTTACAGAATACAGTAGCACAAAGAAGCTCTGGAGAAGCCTTTTGTAGGGAGTGAAGTGTGTTGTTGCACTGGAACAACCAGGCACAGAGCAACCACAGGAGAAGATAGGACACCAGAAGCACTTCTTGGCTAGCACCAGAGGAGATATGAGCCACTGTTGACTCAGCAAGCACTGCTTGCCAAAATAAGGTCATGTCAGCAGGTCAGCATCGCCCAGCCTGCCCTTCTTTAGCAGCGGAAGGACTGATCAGATCTTTGTTATTCCTCGTCTCATATTTCTACTTCCCAAATTTCTTCAGCAGCCTGCACTCTCACTGGTGTGTGACCCAGGTGCAATGGAGGCTTCACTGGCATTTATGCTGGGGAAGAAAGAAACGGTGGTGATTACATTCCACCTCATATGAGCCACCTGAGTGAGCCAGCACATCCTCTGAAGATGCACTGCTCCTTACTTAAAAATTGAATTACCACCAGTGGGGATCTTCCACTACTGATGATAAAAGAAACTCAGGGGAGCTTCTGGATTTGTGTGCCTGAAATTATAGGGGATTAATAGCAACAGGCTAAGCAAGGACTGGGAAGCACAGCCTACCAACTCACTAACCATACCCAGGACAACATACCACTGACTATATTAGCTTCTCCATTGTGCTTTCCCAGGAAGCATGATAAGGAAAGCCCATGGGAGTGCAGGTCCACTGCGGAATGACACTGTTTATCCTCTGCAAGTGGATGGTCCGCTGTCCAGGCACAGGCCAGCACAAACTATGAGATCATTGCCTCAGACTCTTCTGAGTCTTCCAATAGATCTTGATGAAGCCACCAAAATTGCAGAAGGCCACAATGTATGTTCTGCCAACAGCTAATGAAATATCACTAAGAACAAGTATTTCCAGCAATAATTTTCCACAGAAATTTACTGTCACATCTTCCTTGTAGGGCTTTCAGCATATGAGGGCATGCCTAGTCCATACAGTAGTAATGCAGAGCAGGACACCACCCACCTTGGAAACTGCTTAAGGAGATTATCAGAGCAATCCACCTGCAGAAGTAGCTTGATCTTCAAACATTCAGAATCTGTTGTTTTATTATCATTAAATGTTGCAGCAGGCTGAAAAAATAACAACTCCTAAAAATATGAGATTGCCTTTTTGTCACAAAAAGCCTCAATCTGTACTTAACTCTGTGTCATATCTCAGACCGCACTGATGTGCGAACAGTAATTTTGGTTCGCTCCTCCATTTTCCTGATCTTTTTTTATTCCTGTGAGGGTGGCACTTGTTCTGTCTAGGTTGGCCACATGTCTAGGGCTGGCCTGGACAGTCCTGGAACACAGGCTTTACCTTGTTCCTAACTACAGAAAGAGAAGGAAGGACATGGGATCTCATCTGATTTACACGCTACATGCTGATTATGTGAACTTACTCATCCAGACCAGATGTCAGTTGAGTAAGAGACAGCAGCAATGGTTCCATTTTCCACTTCATGTAACTATGGAAGCTGGTTAGCAGGATTTATTTTTTCTTGCCAAATTTCTCACCGTTTTTTCTTTTCTTCTGTTGAAATCTTGAAACAAAATTTCAGTTTGCAGATTTTGACTAAAAAGTGGAACAACTTCCACAAAACAGCAGACACTTCAGGGAGGGGGAAAGTCATTTGGAAACCTAAGAAAAATACTGCTGTAACTGTTTTTAAAAGAAAACACTTTTAATGTTATTTGCTATCTAGCATCTCTCTTCCTCTCTTCTTGGACGGGATTTATTCCTGTTCTGTGCTCTCCAAACCCCTTTTCTGAAAGAAAAGGGCACAGAACTCGAAATAAGAGTGTGTGGGAAGAAATGTTCTGTCACCATTTTTCTTCTTCCATGGAATAAAAACACAACAAAATAAGTAAAGAGCAAAAAGCACTCACATTTACTTTCTTCTCACTCATTCTCCATCAAAAAATTTGGAACACAAACCTTCTCTCACATTTCAAGTAAAACAAGGAAGGCAAATCCCTTTTCCAAGGGAAAAGATAAATTACTAAGAAAAACAGGGTTTGGTGCTTTCTGTTGTTTATGCACTTTTTCACCTGTGGGTAAGGCAAAAGAATGGGAAAGCTTTAAAAAGGCAGGAATTCTGCTCCCTTTGCCAAATAAAAGAATATGTCTACTTTAAATGAGTCAAATGTTTCTGTTTTTTCAAAAGCCTCAAACTGTCTCAAAAGCTTAAAAAAACCCAAACCCTTTAAAACATTAACTTTTTAAAGCATCACTTCTGAGGCTGTGTTAGTGATTAATGAATGACCTAGAAGATGCCGTTTAATGACTGATACACAAATTGAGTGAGCAATCTATGGTTTTACCTGTCTGCCTACCTACTTATCGCATATCTGAGTATCACCTGGACACAGGTGTTTTCTTCTGCCTGTGGCTGTCAGATCAGACTCGAAGCCATTGTTTTTAATATTTTCCAATAACCAAATATTAAAAATAATGGGCTTAAGTATTGAGAGCTTGGTAGAGTGGTAGAGATGAAGTGTGTGTGGTGTGGTCTTTAGAAGAAATACTTGACTGCATGTTTAAGGCTTCCAGCGCTGAGAATCTGAGCAGTGCCATCCTCTCCTTCACTCTTTCAAGTACTTCATGTACAAAGACAGGCTAAGAAATTTGTGCGAAGACCTCACAGCAGCCTTTTGGTATCTGAAGGGGGCCTGCAAGTCTGTTGAAGAGGGACTCTTCATTAGGGACTGCAGTGATAGGACAAGGCGTAATGGGTTAAAACTTACACAGGGGAAGTTCAGGTTAGATGTAAGGAAGAAGTTCTTTACTGTAAGGGTGGTGAGGCACTGGAATGGGTTGCCCAAGGAAGTTGTGAATTCTCCATCCCCAGCAGTGTTCAGGGCTAGGTTGGACAGAGCTTTGAGTGACATGGTATAGAGTGAGGTGTCCCTGCCCATGGCAGGGGAGTTGGAACTAGATGATCTTACGGTCCCCTCCAACCCAAACCATTCTATGATTCTACATAGTTACTCGATGAGCACAAGCAGGCAGAGGATGCATGTATTTCCTCTCTTTTGGAAGAAAGGCGAGCTTCTTTTCACAAGGCCCCATTCCCACAAAGGACAATCTTAGGATCTCAGTAGTAACATTGGAGCACAGGGCCCATAGTTCAGGCAAACAACTGGCCACACATTGATGGGAATCTGCTTGAGACAGGCAGTTTTTTCAGTTAGCCTGAAAGAAAAAGGAAGAACATGTTTGGGTTGCAGCCTGCCGTAGTACAGCTCATTTATTCCCTTTCTTGTCTCTTGAGACGGGAGAAAATGGCTCAGTTTCTTTCTTTACCAACATGCATGATGACCTACTTTGAGAACTTCTTGGTTTTAGATTTTGGCTAACTGGTGCTCCAGCAAATACATCACAGAATCACAGACTGGCTTGTATTGGAAGGGGCCTTAAAGATCCTCCAGTTTCAACCCCCCTGCCATGGACAGGGACACCTTCCACTAGACCAGGTTGCTCCAAGCCCCGTCCAGCCTGGCCTTGAACACTGCCAGGGATGGGGCAGCCACAGCTTCTCTGGGCAACCTGCGCCAGTGTCTCACCACCCTCAGGTGCTCTGAAGCCGGTTACTGTGAGCAGAGAATGAGAACGACAGCTCCATGGAGGAAACTTCCAAGCCAGCACCTCACTTTCCTCGGAAAACGCCTGCAGCAACTCAGCACCGTGCCTCCCTGCAGGCCGGTGAACATCTCAAGCGAAGCTCTGCGGGGATGTACAGCAGGGCTGCGACAAATGCAGCAGTTGCGGCCAACTTGTGGTGCCTGACGCGGCGGTCCGTGCGAACCCGGCACTCACTGCCAGCCCAGAAAGGGAAACAGCAGGAACAAGGAGTCAACAGGCCCTAAAGCGAGAGAAAACGTATGCACAGATCAGCGAAACGCTTTCGTGAGAAGCGCGGAGGCCGCAGGCGGGTCAGAGCACGGCGCCTCCCGGCTTCGGCCGCCGCTCGCTCGGTCACTGCGGGGCCTGGGCTGCTCCCGCCCCCGGGCTGAGCCGTGCGGCGGGTCCCTTAGCCCACCACGAGGGGGAGCCGCAGCCCACCGCTCGCCTCAGCCCCGCGGCGAGGCCAGGCCGGGCCGGGGCCGGGAGGCAGCGGCGTTGGAGTGGAACCTTACGGTGTTATCTCGGGTTTTGGGGGGAGACTGGGATTTTCTTTTTACCTACATAAATCCTTACAGAGAGGCGAGAGGAGTCTCTGCCGCTCTGGAGCCCCTCCTGCCTCTGCCTCGCATTACCCAGGGCGGGCGGTAGGTGAGGAGACCCGTTGTGGTCTTACCGCGGAGTAGGATTGAGCTTTGCGTCTGAGTCCCATCACCCGCCACAGGAGACGCGAGTTTGTATTTGCCAGAGGTTTTGACTTCCTCCCCCCATTATAGGTCAGAGTAAACCCAGATATTTTAAGTACATCACAGGAAACGCCTTCCAATGCCCCCTCCCGACCGAGTGAAAAGCTTATTAAAAAAGAAAAAAAGGGGAAAAAAAAAATCACGTTGGAGGGGAAAGGTCTTAATTAAACACACTTTATTTACGTATTTTCATTATTTTTACCTCAGCCCTAGGCATTAGGAAGAATGCATGATGCAAGCACTCACTGAATGTTCACTCAGTAAAAGACTTCAAATATGAGTAGCTACTTCTGAATTCTGATTGAAACAGCTTTTTGTTTATATTTTAATGAAAAAAAAATTGACATTTTGACACTTCAGTCTAAAAAAGAGGATTTCTATGACTACTACTGGCTTCTTTTGAAATAGCCTAAGATTAATACATAGAAGGCTGTTAAACAAAGCCTGCAAAGCAGATTCTCATTTTTTTTCCCAAAGTGAAGAATGATAATTTCACTGATTAAGTATTGATTTAAATTAGATGGATTTGAATCTAATGAACAAAATTAGATTTTTTGAAGGAGTTCTTAAATGGTAAATTTCTGGCCAGCTCTGTCAGTTTTGCTGTATCTGTGATAGTCTGCACATTTCTCAGTTTTGGGGAATGTTCCTTTATTTCTTAACACTTTTGGAAGTCTGTTTCTCTCTACCTAAATAAGAATGCATTAATTATGGTTATGCTGAAGAGAGTGGTGGAATACAGGCTTCCACGCTTTCTCTGTTTTAGCTCTATATGTTTCCATCCATAGCTTTACACTCTACATGTATAAATGTGTTCAGAGCAGTTTAGACTACATGGAGCTTCATTGAGATGAGCAGATTAAAAAGTCACAGTTCCCACTTCACCTCTCTGCTGGAATAAGTCTATGCTTTCGTCTCCACATAGTGAAGCATGCCTGTACCCATGCTTGCTCTCAGCAATGCTACTTTCAATGATGTCAAGCCAGTCTACAAGGAGTAGTCACTACATTTTACATAAAACTGTTGGGAATTTTTGTTCCGAATCTTTCCTGACGTAATAAATGATGTTTCAGAGAGAAAAACGTTGCCAGAAAAAGTCATTCAACATACTGATTTTTCAGCACAATCCTAAAGAATTTTCTAAAAGGTTAAAACTACCAAATTGAATGAATTTATCTTCCCTTACTCCTTCTGAATAAACACAAATGTAAAACAAAAGAGTATCTGCTTAAAGTAAAATATTAAAGAAAAAAGCCTGTTTTTTAACTTGCCTTTGATTTTCAAACCTTTAGAATTTCTATATTCAAATGATTCTCTGCAATCACAAAGGCTGAAAACTAGACATTTTTGAGGGGGGTATAATCATGGTTCCAGCAGCTGAGGCGCCAAGGAAAATGATACATGTCGTGATGAATTGCAAGAGATAGCAGCCCTTGTGAAGGGATGCTCAGATGGTGGGAAATGGCAGCAAAAGCTGCAGCAGTAACGTGCTTCACTGCCAGTAGCTGAAGAGGGAAAAATCGAGGCAGAGATAATGGATACAGACTAGTGTCCACAGAGCGAGTCCCTGCACAAGATGCACCAGGCTGGCAGTGGGACAAAGCCCACACAGAGGTATGATGAGCAAGTTTGTGCATCACCAGCTATTTCACACAGAGCATTCTACTGAAGGAGGTAGCCCTAATGCCCTTTGCTTTTAGCTACATTAGCTAAAGTGCCCTCAAACTTTGCAGATATTTATAAGCACCATTATTTTCAAGAGGGGCTGGGGGCCTCTGTTCAGAAGAATGTAATACATTATTTAATTTGGAAAGTGTACTAAATTCCTTTTTTAGTTTATTACACTTCATTCCCCAGGGAAAGCAGCTCTGTCATTACGTGTAAGACTGCTTTGATATTTACCTGAGTTCAAAGAATGCCATTTCTCAATCTTACTAAAGAAGACAAGTAATAATTAGGAGGGGGAACACTGTCTGAGAAATAAAGGATAATAACAAAGGCAGCATTGCATCTGTTGTTAAAATACTGAAATAAAATAAGACTAGGCTTGTGCTATTCCATTTTCTTTTACAAATGGTATGGATTTAAGGATGATTAGTCTTTTGTATGGCATTACCACCAGCTTCTTTAAATGAATGTTCTTCCCAGGTCAGGTTTGGGAGATGAAAGGAGTATGTATATTTTTAAACTTCTGTCACAACAAAGTTAAAATAACATGGGTACCCGTGTGTGCACCTTCTAGTGAATCATGTATCACACTCATCCACTGCCTCTGCTGAAATCTGCGGACAGAAAAGATGATACTTTTACTGGGATTGCGGGCTGTTAGGAGTGTAGTTCCAGAAGAAAGCAGCATGTTTCAAGAGAGTAAGAGAGGCAGCAGAGGCAAACCCAAGCACTGGGTTTGTTATGTTCTAGGTATGAGGTAAACACAGAGGTACTCCTCCGTGACTGTTCACTCCTCATCATTTGCCATAACTATTTTATCATAAAGTTTCTGGATGCAGAGACTGTTCCTTCCCATGAGTACACAGAGTGTCTAGGATGGTGGGGTTTTAATATCAGCCTAGGCTTCTATGCTGTACTCCAAAGCAAATAATAAATGAAAAGCTTATTGTGCCTTCACACTGAAGACAGTGCCTCAAACACAATCATGATAAATGCAAAACAATCTTTCTCATTTCATCCAGGTCTCCTTTTGTTCTGCCAAAACCACAAAAAAAGCATGAAATAAAAAGAAGGTAAAAATAGCACATTTAGTCTTGCATTCCTGGTGGGGCTTTGATGAGAAGCACACATAGTGGATTATATATACTTCACTTCCCAGCTAATAACACAAACCATTCATTCCTTTCCAACAAAGTATGCATTCCAAAAATATTTCATGTATGTTTAATATACTGATTATTTCCTCCATCATGTTTCCAAAGGCAAATTAAATACACCTAATAATTCCTTGCAGTTCTATAGACCCTTTCATCCAAAGGTCCCAAAGCATACTACAGTTGCTTTTGCCATGAAAAACACCCTGCCATGGAGCTGTGTGAATAAATGATTTTGGTAGCTGAATCTAATATACTTTTTGGTTTCCATATGACACACAGTAACACTTTTGGCTTTAGGGGAAGGGAAAACATTCCTTTTTAACTGAAAGGAAACATTCTGTTTGACCCTAAGTGTTTTATTTCTGAAAAATGAAAATTTGGACAGAAATGGCCAGATTCATAAGGAAAGTTGTTCAAATAAAATGGAGGTTATTATTTGCCCTTGTGTAGTTCAGCGAATAGGACTGTTTTGGAGAAAAAGGAAAAATAAGGAAAGGGACTTGAAGATGGGTCTATTTCAGAAGAATATTTTCTCTTTAGATAGGGCTTTTTCAGGAAAGCAGAGAACCCAATAACTTCCCAAAAGCCAGGCATCAGAGGTATGAACTCGAGTTTGCCCCACAAGTACTTCAGGTACAAGACAAAGTTTAACGATGCATCTGAACATTGCTTAGAAGTCCATTGTCTTGCAACCCAAATCACTCAATTTCTCTCTTATTTAGATATATTTTTTCCCTGTTCCAGCAGTTTTATTCTTTTTCCTCCTCCCCTTAGAAATGTTTCTGTAAGGAAACAAGTTCACTTTTTTCTATTCTTCATTCAATTTCTTTTTTAGTTGGAGTAAATCAAGGCATAAAAAGATTGTGTGACTTGAACGAAGTCACTAAACTTAGTGCAAGTTTTAACATTAACATCAGTGAAAGCTGGACAGCATCCAAAATAACTTATGGGCGGACCTTAGAGTTATCCCTCGCAGTCTTTTGCTGTGACCTTGCTACAGCACAGATGCCTTCATGCAGTTGAAGACTTAACAGGTTTAGGCTTTGTTACTTCATTTGGATAGTAATAACTACTATTCACTTTGTAGATATTCTTTTATGTGGTTTAACATTGTGAGAAGTAATGAAACAAAATTAAGGACAGTAATTAGGAAAAATGTAAACAACAAATTAAGAAAGCTGGAAATTACTGCCTCACATACATGCAGAAAGTAATATTAATTTTGTATACAAAGCCCCAACTTTGCAAAATCTTCTGACTAAGCATCCCTTTAGAGAATTTTAGTACATATGCAGCATGTTTAATGACATTTTCTCTCAGATGCAGTTGCTTTGTGATTTGGGTATGTTGAAAATTCATTTATCTTCTAATTCTAGTTTCTCCAGATCTATAATCAGTCCTTCAATTAATCTTGGCATGGTTTAGAGAAATATTGTCAAAGAATCAGACCCTGTCCCATGGAAGTTACATGGACACTGTAAGTCCATCTTCTTGTTTTCTTCTTCAACCCTGAATTTTAAATACTTCTCTCATTATTGTTCATATTTAGACAAAGCTAGTTCTTTCATGCATAACATTCACACTAAAATCCAAACAACATGAAGATTACAATGTGTGCACAGATCTTTGTTACGTTTTACAGTGTCCCATTACAAGTCATGCTTTCTGAGCGTAATAACACTTTAGCTAAAGCCCTAACACAATCAGCTATTGGAAAAATGGTTTTATGCTGCTGTCATTTCATCCACTTTAGAGAAATCACTCAAATCTTTTTACATGCTGCAGCTTTGGAAAGTTGCAATGCACTGAGTTCTTGCCTTCAAATAGATTTGCACCAGTGAAACTAAGTGGAGATTCTCCCAACTTCCAGATCTGTTTCAACAGCTACCAGTTGTACTGTACTGCCCCACACCCATTTTGTTTCATGGCTTGAATAATGTCCAAATTTCCATGTCTCAAGTGAGGGGGTTTTTTTAATTATTTTTAATTTTCTTTTTGTTTAGTCTTGCTTTTACAAAGCACCCAACATTATCTCCAAATTGATTCAAAATGCACAACACCTGGAGGACCTTAATAGAGTGCCCAAGTTATGTGTTTAGATATGTTATTAAAGCACTGCAATTTGCAGATTGGCCTGCCAGTTTATCAGTGACGATGTGTTGAGTGCTTGCCACTGTATGAAATGTAGATATGGATGTGACCTCTGCCACCAGAGCTCTTTGTTCTTTCAACAAAAGCAACAAAACTGAGGAAAAGAAGTATCCAACTTCTCCCTCTCTACGCACTGATACAGAACTATTTTCAATTGCTTTGTGCAAAATTCCAAAATCCACAAATGTACAAACTAGCAGAACTTCTTGAAAGCAGTTTACATACAAAATTTTATGTTTAAAATATACCTACACTAATGCCTTTGTAGTCCTGTTTTGGCATGTGATGGTCTGAACAACAGAAAAGAGAAGGAAACACCTGATGCCACTATAATCTTATACCCATGCAAAGTTAAGGAAGGGCTTGTACAAGAATGCATTATGCCCAATAAAAGGTGTAGTAGGTGAGGCAACATTGCCACAAATGACTGTGCAGAACAGTGAGGGAAGAAAAACAACAAGGTCTACAACAATGAAATTGCCTGAGGTGAGTATCATGCCTACAAACACTAGAAGCTTCTTTCTAGGCTTTTTACCTGTGCAATCATGATCTCAGTGAGCCCATCCGTGCACATCTGTCCCTCCCAGAATACCTCTCCAAGTCATTAACAGTTTTTAACCAAATCTGTCAGACAGCAAAGGTTCCAAACTAAGTAACTGAATTCTTACAACAATAGTGAATTCAAGTCACCAGAAAACCTACAATTGCCCCTACTGAGTAAAGTGCCATTTAGATTTTTTTGGACGTCAAGTATCCATGTGCTTGAGAGTGACCATACAAACCACCATCAAAAAAGTTTCAGTCAGAGATTGCTCTTCCTTAGACACCATAATGAATGATAAGATGTACATCTGTATAAAGCATCAGAGTAGTTTTGATATTTAAGGAATGGATTGTTTCTTCTGGACATTTAAGACTCTTAATATCTTAATGGCAAAGCTCAGAAGAATGGAAAGGTTACTGCAGTGCAACTGAAAAGGACCTGAAGATAAATGAGGCTGCAGGGCACAACATCCAGCACAATGTTCTAGGTGTATGGGTTTGGTTAGAGAAAAGATAGCAGGGCAGGAGGAAAATCCATACCAGTTTGTAAAAGTAGGGTGTTTGCTCGGTTTGAGCTGATGGATGCATCAACAGACAGGTACTGAGTGCTGAAAGGTAACAAGTATGAGCTTTTGCCTGGTGTGAAAAGCAGATGCAGTGATTAAAGTGGGAAGGGGAAAAGAGACTGATTGCAAGACTAAAATTCAAGGACTGCTCCTTCTAATGTCTTAGACTGGATAAGTGAGGTTACTGTTATAAATACAAAGGAGAGCAGATTGCAGTATGTATGACGAGAGAGAGTATGGCAAGGACCGCTATTTTAGCAAGAGAAGAAACCCATGTCATGCTTTGAAAAAATACTTGGCAAGAGTGAGGAGAAGAAGGAATGAGGTGTCAGACCATGCTTCTCGAGTTGTGAACCCCTTGGACTAGTTTGGCTCCAGTTTACTTGTTATCCTATCTCTGCATATAATATCACCTTTCACATGATTAGCAAAAGCAGCTATGTCACCTCAGCTTGAAGGGGAGAAAGTCAAGCATATGGCACCCCTCTCAGGAACAGGAAGGCACTGAAAGATTAATTAATTGTTTAGAAATTGTACCAAGCCTACCTTTGCTTGTGGGGAAAAGGGCTGTTATAAGATTTTACTTGCATGGGATGACTGCTTTGCGGAAATGTAGGTATTGGGTTTTCACTAACAGCCATTTAAAGAGTAGAATAGACAAAGCTACTTAGAAAGCATATAAAAAATGAGAAAAAATTATGAGACTGGTGGAATTATCTTAAGAAAACAAAATTTGCGGAGAAAAATGGAGGGGCAAAAGGTAAAAAAGGTAAAGGTACTTAAACTAGATATTCAGGGTGAAATTTCAAATAAGCAACTGCTGATCTCAACCAGACTGCAGGAAAATGTCAGGGAACATAGGCACAGGAATACACATAGTCACATTCTCAGTTGTTATCTATCTCCAGGGAACAGGTATACAGGAAGAGTAACAGGGAAAACACCAAAGGTGGCAGACAGCCACCAGGTGGAGAAGAGGACGTGAAAAGAACAGCCACTTAAGTTCAGCAAGATGAAGAGCACCTCAGTCAGCAGCAACTCTTTGAGCCCTCGAAACTCAGAGACTGCAATAAGATGTGTGAAATTAACAGAAAGACACCCGCTTGGGCTCGAGTGTGTGCAATGGTGGACAGGGATTTTGTATTGCACAAGTTGTACCAGACAGTGACAAAAAAGCAACTCAGTCAGAAGCAGCGGGCTGGAGAACTGAGCCCCTTGAAAACACACAGCTGATTTAAAATGGCCAGGGTTAAGGATAACAAAAATACAAAATACTAGGAAAGGAGAAGGGAGGGAGAGAAGGGAGAGAAGCAACGTCAACAGAAATAAATTAACATAAAGGCAGAGACAAGAAATTCTCCCTGTAAATCAAAAAGAGTGACAGAAAAAGAAGCAAAAAATGGAGCTGAGATTGAAGTAATGCATGTAACAGAAAGGGACATACTTCAGGGACAGCAAGGGGTCTCATTCCAAGATACATTTTCTGTAGGAAAGATGGACCAGTATCTGGTGGTAAAGCAATTCAAGCAAAGTATCAAGAGCCAAACAACTTCAGTGTGATTTCAACAGCACAGATAGGATTACACCTAACCCCATCCCTTCTTTGTTGAAGCCATTCTTTCAAGAAACAGTATTCTCACACCTGCCCTAGTGTTGCAACTCTGAAAAATGGATGTGTGAAAATGGATGTATGGTATTTTCTGTTAGAAGAAATACAGTTTTCAAAAGTGGAAAAGTGAATGTAGTTAGTGTTCTCCCTTATAATACTATATAAATAAGGTTAGCTTACCCACCTACACACAGTACATTAGCATGTTGAAGACAAATTGACTCAATAAATTCTCATCATAGAAAATAGTGAGAACAACATGTTGATGACATTGAAACAGTAGGAGATCGTACTCTGTTCCAACATCTTTGACACATTATTTCTGAGGTTCTAACATCACTCACATGAGATTCCTATTTTCCAAGCTTAATAGGTTCATCATTCATCCTTTGTCTTGGCAATATGAACAAAAAGGTTCCTATGGCAGTCTTTCCCTGTGCTTGTCTCAGTTCCTTAACTTCAGTGTGCAGAAGCCACTTCTGGTGCTGGTGTTTTCCCCCTACTGTCCTTTGCAAACAATGAGATGACAGACTGGATCCATAAACTGAATGGAGGAGACAAACCATTTTCTAAACCATCATAACTAGCAAGTAATGCATATGTGTTATAACCCCTCTAATCTGCTGAGTCACAACTGTGAGCACTGCAGGTTGTTCCAGTTAGGAGGAGAAACTGGTTGATGGAGTTGGCTATTTCCCTGATACCATACTGTTTGCCTGAACAGAAAACAACTCTTCAAATAGCAGAAGGCTGTCTGCTCACAATGCCTGTTATCTGACAGTCCAGCCCCCAAACTTCTCCTTTGGCTATTTGTTAGAATCATACTCCAAATACTTGTCCATTTTGCGTAATTAGCTTTCTCTTCTCTATTTTTCATGCATACAAACTGCATTCCTTTCAAAGGGATTCCCACTGAAGACTCTCTGGCCACACACTGTAAATTCATGAACAGCTTTTTTCTATCTTTGGATCTGGACAATGAGCTTTAGATTGAAATCTCCATCACTTCTGCAATTTCATCAGGGAGCTTTGCTAGAAGTACAAGGCAGCAATTAGGATCAGATTCAAGGCAATTCATTGCCACATCTTGCTAAACCTCATTTACTCCTCACTGCAGCTCAGGACAGAAAGTTTAACATCTGTAAGTCACCTCCAAAAGGGAATAAAGATTAAGGAGTCTTTATAGAAGATTCATTACAAATTACATAATTTTAAGCAGCTCTATATTTATATTTGGATGTTTTCATGTGCTACTCCAAACTGCATCTGTCTTTGGAGTTCTCCAGTTCCTACCCAGATTTCTCCCAGGCTACTTGGAGGGACCCCTTACAACAGGCTCCTGAACAGTGTCTTTCGTATAAGCAGAAATTGCTGGCTGAGGCACCCCACACAGTTTATCTGAACAGAGTGAGCTTGTTACTGAAACAGCTTTTGCAATTTCAAGATTGACAGGTATTCTCTCAACTTTTAGGATAAGAAAGGGAAAAGAATAATCTTAACACTGGAAATGCTCTCAGTTGGACATGACAATTTATTTCCAAGACTGAACCCCAAATTATCTTCAATGACACTGCTTGTATTCACATCAGTTCTACACAGGGTTCTATCCAAGGTTTACCCAGTTTAAGGTTTCCAGTCAGATCTGGCTCAACAGCAAAATTTGCAGTTCAATGGAAATTTGAGGGGGCTTTTCAGATTTGATTTCAGTCCAAATCAAATCTAAGTGAGATATTTTCAGGAATTCTTCTGAACTGGAAGTTCCCCAAACCATTCAGCTGCTCAGTGATTATCACAGCTAAAATGAGCACTGACTTCACAAAGCAGTGATAGGGACTCAAACTCCCAGTTCCAAGTAGTTCCATCTGTGATTTGCTCTGTGGGAAGGACATGATAGTCTCCAAAGTTTGCCAGAAAGTCAGGATCTATCTTAGATCCAGTGAAACTGAACAGGGCTTGAGATGTTTCTAGCAAGTCATCTTTGTTTCAGGAATAGCACTGTTGCTGCTGAAAAAGTGTCACCCATGGCACCTGATCTCTCCAATTGAGAAAGGCCAAGCTTCCTTTGAATTGCTCAGTGAAAATGGATATGTAAAGGGCTGATGTACTCTGCGTCCTGCCCTGCACAGCACCCAGAGCCAAGACCAGGTATGTACTTCTGGCTCACAAACTAGAAGCATCAGTAGTAGATAGTCATGTTTATCAGCAGTTGCCTCAAAATATATTCCAGCAAGCACAGAATAATCAAATTTCTCCCTTTGGAATTTAAAACTTCTGAATGACCTAAGTAACTGTTACTCCACAGGAACTCCAGGTAGATGATTCCCAGAATTCTCCAGCCCCCACCCAAGAGTGAGGAGAACTAGCCTACAAGCTTAAAAGGAATGAAAAATGCTAATTCCTGCCTCTTGTTGATAAGAAAGCCATCTGAACTGTCATCATCCACTCTGAATTGCTCTACTATCTCATCAGAAATTGGTGCATTAAGATGGTAGTTAACAGATTTCCTATAGTCTTACAATAAATCTACAGAAATTTTTGATTCAAATTTTCTTCCCTGACCTGTGTACGACCCACCCCAAAAATTCCAAATATAATCCATCCTCTCTGCTACAGCCTGCTCTAGTTCGTGTCCGTAAGGGAGCAGGCAGGACAGGGCTATTCCCTAAAGGAAGTTGGGCCAAGGGGAACACTGGGGCCACCAGGGCAGGTGTCTCATTAGCCAGAGCCCATCCCACAGAACTCAAGAGATGTAGTAGGACAAACCAGAGATGGTGGGCAGACCCAACAAAGAAACCAGATTTTAAGGCAACATCATAGTGATGAAGCCCAGTAACAAGTACAGCCGCTACTCAGGGCAGAGATGCATAAGCAATACTTAATGAATGCATATGCCAGAGCTGCCCCTGTGCATGTTTTACACCTGCAGGCACACAAGTTT
>WYDI02032465.1:0-35102 GCA_009867235.2 Psittacus erithacus | reverse complement strand
GTAAGGCCCTAGAATCCTGGATTTATTGAATTAATCAGCCCATCTGCACTAACAGATTTCTTCATTCCACTTCACCTCTGGGAAATGATTCCTTACTCCCTCTCCAAAAAGCCTCACACAGGTGTCTTCCACAACTTTCTGTAAGATCTCCAATTTTAGACTCTTTAAGATCAAGAGGGAAAAGAAGTACCATAGAGTCTGCAGTCTCATTCACTGCTTTTTTCGGCCAGCTCACTTCTGTGAAAGGAATAGCACTTGAGAGCCCCTGCTGACTGCAGGTGTGATGATGTGCAAGGGGGATATTGGTATTACGTGCCCCTGAGAGCTCCTGGGAACTAACTGTAATTTGCCTGACATAAATGGCCTTGGAGCTGCTTTTCTGAAGAATGGACTCACACAAAGCCAGTATGAGATCAACTGCATGCTGCATGAGCTTCACTCCCCAAGTGGTCTGAAGGAGCAGTCTCAAGTACAGCATATTGCAATTTGGTTCTACAGTAGAAACGAGGTTCTAAATTTCACCCATCATGATTTGCAGCGAGGATCAGATGAGTCTATGCTCTCAGAAATGTGCTCTCATGCTCTAGGATATTAATTGAGAGGATGTATCATCAAGGCTTCAAACAATTACCTTTATGAGATGTGTGTTGGAACTCATGGAGTCTTAAAAAGTACATAATTGTTTTGCCTGTACTGGGTCCCAGTAGTCACATAAAAATGAGTTTAATTTTCCTGCAGTAAACAGCTTGCACATTTCTAGTTGTGCTAAAACCTCAGAAACAAAACCAGCAGAAAGTAAAGATTCAGATTCTATTCTGACCTCTTGCACAGCATATTAGTCCTTAGGCCAAGAAGCCAAAACCCTTACGAATACTAAATGAGCCCTAATTTGGTGGTGAGGCTCATAAAGCCAAGGAAATTACTAGGAGTTAAAACAGAGTAAGATTATCATCTTGTTCAACATAAGTAAATCTGGAAGTTAGGTACAAAGAGGCAGTAAGATTAATCATAGTAGGGATGGTCTTATTTATCTTCTTACTTAACTATTTTTCTCTTCATTAAAAAAGATGCAGATTTAGAGTTAAAATTATAATTAATAGTCTTGTGGTCTGTCATTGAATGGATTTTGTATCCTCGTGTTTCCTACTGAGTCTGAAGAACAACTGTTTGCTTAACACCAAGTTACTCCTCTGGAGAAATTTTGCACCAGAAATGCCTTTGAAATCCTTTTGTACATGATTTTTTTTCACAGAGACAGTAATAAATGTTTTAAATGCTCAGAAATGTCCAATTAATGTGGCATCCAGGTAATACAGACATGAGCCTACTGCTAAGACAAAGCAAACATTTGTTCAACTGGGTGGAAGAGCCAACCTACTTTAGTCTTGAATGTGAAATCACTATTCTGATATTTCCCAGAGGACTATTTTTAAGCCTTATTATTAAAAGGATCATCTTAATGTGACTACAAGGGCAAAATGAAGCATTCATATTGTTCAAAAGAAGAGAATTTGGATTGTGGCAATGTTTTCTTTTAAGGTATTTCCTGATATCAGTGCATAATGATGTAATTTCATAACTTTCAAATATTTTGAAATATCTAGTCTTCAAAAGCAAACAAGACTAATAAATGTCTGACTTGTATAGTTACACTGTATAACAGCAATATTAGCTGTTGCCCTTTTGAAAAACACTCTGACCTCTC
Source organism: Psittacus erithacus (assembly GCA_009867235.2). Taxonomy (NCBI): domain Eukaryota; kingdom Metazoa; phylum Chordata; class Aves; order Psittaciformes; family Psittacidae; genus Psittacus; species Psittacus erithacus. The sequence goes on along the minus strand of WYDI02032465.1, from coordinate 33,397 downwards.
TTCAGTTACATTATTTCTGAGAAAATCAGGATTTTGACAAAATCTGTGCCAGAAATCAATAAGGCTGTTTTTACAAAGGACATGCTGTTTTATGCTTTTATTTTTTTAACTATATATAATGAAATAAAGTTCAATAAGGAGGCAAGGGAATCATGGTAACCTTTGGAGTAGAGCAGATGTTGCTAGCATCTCTGAGCTTGCAGGGATTTAAAAATAGGTAGTATGGTAAGACTCACTGGTGTTTGGATAGCATCATACCCTAGTATGATGACACAGATTGTCTTAATGGCACAGAATGAGGCATTATGAGTGATCACAGACAAACCTATCCTTATCAAAATGGTCGGAAAGAAAATGCTTTTGCTTTAAAGAAACATTTTGAGAGGGTAAGAGCACATGTATCCATACTCATTTATTAGCTGTTACTTCCTTGGACTGAAAAATCTGCAATAGTCTTCTTGGTCACATGTTAGATTAGCAACATATAATGGTACCGTCACAAACTCTAGTCCCTGGCAGATGCTTGAAAAGGGTCTGTCTCTGACGCATTCCTTAGTCACTGGCACAATGCGGCTAGCTGGTGTTAGTGTGGGTATGCTCTTATTTCTCTTTCTGTCTTTTATTTCTCTTCCTGTCAAAAGTCAGTTCAACTGAATATGTATAATAGCAACAGCTCTACTTACCTTCAATGGAAAGGTAACTTTCAACCAGTTAAATATACCTACAATAAGAATATATACTGTTGGATCAAAACCAAGTAAAATCTGAAGTCTTCATGACACATTGTATGCAAAAGGCCCTGGAAAAAAAAGAGGGGTTTGGTTTCAATGGTATATAAAATGACATGAAATGGAAGAAGAAGAAACCTGACCTCAGAGGTTACAAATCATATATCATGGTCAAAAATGGTTCAGAAATTTACCTAACTATCTTTATAAAGATACTTCACAGAGAACATGATTTTATACCATCATTCCAGTCATGTGGGGAAAAAAAGAGACTTGTCTAGGATCAGAGTCCTGTCATTGCCGTAAGAGAGTTCCAGGCTGTACTAATATATTTTCTGGCAAGGACTTTTTACTGTAAGTAGTATAGGTATAATTTGGCTTTCATCAAAATCAAAGACTAAATTCCTGGACCCAGTGGTATTTATGAAGGACGTCTTTCTGGAGACTATGACGTTTAATACTGTTTATCTTGTATGCTGCAGACAGATATTTGGACTACTGTGAGAAAGCTATTGATTTTTTCTCAAAAGCACAATGAAAGCTGACAGACCCCTATAGATTTCAGAGAGGTTTTTTAACCTGTTAATAATCTTTAAGTAATGAAGTTTTCCATGCCACCTAGCCTATACTTCTCAATAGGAGAGCTGGAGCCTATCTCAGCATTATTAGGATCAAACACTTCTTCCTCACTGTGCTCCCTGCATACTTTAAATGTGGATTTATTTCTTTTCACTTTCTTCAGGTATTCACATTGCTGAGAAGAAAATATTTTGTCATAAGAACTTCCAGACTCCAGGAGCAGGGCTGTATGCCTGGGAAGGCTGCAACCACCAGCAAATAGTGCAGCAATTGTGTTTTTCCTCTCCTGTTGTGTCCCTGCCTGCCCTCTGGGGCCCACAGCCCTGCCCATGGCTGGCTCTCGCTCACCAGCCATCAGGCATCTGCCTGGGATGTGATGCCCCTGGCTGCCCGAGCCCAGGCAGGGACTCTGCACTGCCTGCTGTGATTACAGCTCACTAGACCTATGGGAGCCATACACATCTGTCTCAGCCACCACTGCCACTATGGAGAACACAGAGGCTCCAACCTCTTCCCCACAACCTAAATAAATATACTCCAGTATCAGCCCATACTGAGCTCCTGGCATCCTCAGCCCCACTGGCCTGGCTGGCTCAGGAGTGACCTGGCAACACCAGCATTTAATGGGCATGTGTTTCTTCTTTACTGAAACAGAAAGGACAAATACCAGCTATTTTATTATTTTATTATTCCATTATATAATTATTATTTAAAGAGAGGAATCACTGTAGCATTACAATCCTTTATTCTTCAAACTCCAGCAGATAGATAGATGGCTCTGCAGCTGGCATTTCCTGATTGCATTTAGGGGATGCTATCAAAACAAAACTCCTACCTGCACATTTATTTAGATTTTCAGTTCCAGAAGGAATTGACCCAGAGTAGTTTAGCTGGTCTAAGGACTTGTTTAAATGTGCATTTTGAAAGTCCATTTTAATGTGCTTTGCTTTCTAGGAAATGTATGTATCTATCTGTTTCTGTACATATACTTGTGTACATATAAGAATGATAAAGTATCATTGGATATTGCAGTGAGATTCATCTTCCCAAGACATACTGGCATACATAATGGAGACAACATCACACTGCCACCCACTGTTGTGCATGAAGCCCATAGGAATATCTACTGCAGCTCAAACTCAGCAAGCATGGGGTGGAAGGATTTTTGTGTTTGGAGCATTATTTTTTTTTAATCTTTTAGACTAGGAAAATGTTTAATGGATGGTTCAGCTGTTTCCTCTTCCACTCATAGCAGCTACTTTTTTGGGAATTTCCTGCTGCCTGATTTCACTTGCTGCTGCTACTGTCTGCTTCTTGTCTATGCCTTACTGGCACTAGCACCAAGTTGCACTGGCTGTTGAAGGAAGGTGGAAGATGGAAGATGGAAAAATTATTTTATTTAACATTTCAGTGACATTTTGGAGATGTCAAAATATAATGTCTATGACTGGTCTATAAATATGAAGAAAATACATATTCTCCTACCACTGATCATCTTAAAAAGAAGATGATGGATTTAGATGGCACAGGACTGAAGAAATTCAGTAGATGTCTTGATTTAATTCTCTGTTGCCAAGTTATAATTTGTTGTGCTTTGGTCAGTGTAAAGAGTAGGAGCACTATTATTGGCTTCACCAGGGAAAATGCTGTAATATCTGTAGAACTACATCACTGTGTTCTGGCTGTGGATTTAGTCAATTTTTTCCCAAGTTTATCTGCAAAGATTAGCCATAAATATTTTTAAATTAAGCTACTTAAAACTTTTTAAAAGCTATTTTAAAATCTATTGTTCCAATATTCTGTATTCTGTACCATTTGTACTCCATAAAATGACATACTGTAGGCTTTTAGGTGATAGTAATCTGCAAAATGCAATAGTCAGTGCCCAGGAAGAAACTATTAAAGTATATCACTAGCAAAAACAAAGAACAATGGGTTACTGGGAACTAGACTTCAGGGAAATGCCTAAATGATAGAAGCAAAGATATTACCCACTGGTATGTAATAACTTCTTAGCAGATGATGGCTTGGGCAGAAAAGGTCTCAAAATTGTAACATTGCAATAAAAATAATTTGATGATTCTTCAAAATAAAAGAACTTCTTTCACTTTTAGAGACTAACTGGAAGGGAAGCATCTCAAGGCAGAAAATGCACAAAAATGAGCCTTCTCATCCACTCATTTATAAAAATAATAACTGCATTTCTTATCTTAGAAAGGCTATGTAAAAAAGACTATTGGGTAAGAAATATCAGTGGAGAAAAGGAAATAATCATCAGCTAGACCCAGGGAGAGATTTTACAGCTTAAAACTCGGAGCAAAGGCTTTGTGCATTTACTGAATTCTGAGGGTGGGGATGAGTTAGTAAGTTAAAATAATGCAGGTGGGGAGGGAAAAGGGAGGGAAGAAGGGGAAGGAGGGAAAGAAGGTGAAAATAGTATATACATACACCCTTTGCATTTGTGCTGTGGAAAGTAATATGACTTCCTTAGGGAATGTGATTTAAATTTGGAAGGAAAAGTACTTACTGGTCTGGTCAAAAAGGAGAGAAGGGAAGCAGATGCAGAAAGCATGTGTGTGTGTGTGTGTTTGCCCACGTTTGTTTACACACACGCACATGCATGTGTTTATTTACAGCATTGTTAGTGTTGCAGCACTCCAAAGCAAGTGGGTCAGCTATAATGAAGTGCGGTAAGCTTTTGATTTTTAGTAATGGAAAAGAAAAAATCCTGCTGTCTTTCAATTTTCTTTTTCTTTCTGTTATCACTTACGTAATGAAGGCTTACTCTGATCAGAAACATGACTTATGTTCAGGGGAGTCATCGCTATAAGAACAAGTGCATAACTATAGATAAGTTCAGACCTGGCTGGAAATTACATAAAATGACAAGCCAGAGTAAAAATTGGCCAAGGAAATCAGAGATAGGTTGTTCCAGCTAAACACAGAGAGATGGAAAAAATGTAGACATGAACAGCTACCCACAAATCCTTTCCAAGGGATAAGGCAATATGGGAACAAGCAGCAAAGCATCTTGCAAACATACTGCAAAATATGAGTCAAAGAGCTAAGGAAAAGTATTTTTCTAATCACGTCCAGAAACAGATGTTTAATTATCTTAGAAAACAGTCAGAGTGGCACTGAAATAGTATCACCAATAGTTATTTAGGAAATGGTATGCATTTTATTATAGTTTTATGACAGTTAATATATCCAAGTTGTCTGTCTCACATTTATTACTCATTATATATTCTGTATCATTCCAAAGTACAGATTGCCAATATTTCAGGTAATGAAAATGGTACACTGCTTTGGTACACTTGGCAGGATTTCCTATGTGTAACAGAGAGAATAATATTATATTATATTATATGTATATATTTCTGCCCAATGCAAGAAACACATGCAGCCTTAGAACTATCCTTTGGCACAAAATGTTACTAATCACAACTATGTCAGACTAACTAAACTAAACTGCTACAGCTTTTACAGCTACACACATCAGTACGCTTGAAAGCCAAACTTGTTTGATATTATCTTGGGGCACATACAATCATGGTATCTGGCAGCATGGAATAAGGGACATTAAATCGGCCTTTATGCTGTTGTTAAGGAACCCGTAAAGGATGGGATTCAAGCAGCAGGACATCATACCCAGCAAATGGCATATGCAATATACTAATTTAAAATGTCTGTTAGAAATGAGAGTGGCATTAAAATCTGTCACAATGTGGAAAAGGTGAAGAGGCATCCAACTGAAACCAAAAACTAGGATTAGCACTGTCAATCTGCAAAAAACTCTCCTAGATCTTGTCTTAATTCTGACAATGGATCGGGATACCATAATCGTGTTCTGGATCTCTATATTTTCTTCTGGTTTCATCTCAAAACAGATAGGTATCCCAGGGATGAATTTACTAGAGGAAGAGAGCTGGCTTTTTTCTGTGCCAGAGCTTTCTGGGATGTCTCTGGAATGATTATCCTGATGATGCCTTGAAATAGCTGGCATCACACTTGAAAGCTTTCTACTGTATCTTCTGTGGTGCTTTCTGCCAAAGGCACATCTCCATCTAGAATGGCTGGAGGGCTGCGCCTCTGTGCTGATACTCTTAGAGGGATGAAGAGTTAGGTTTATCATCTCCTTTTCTTCAAACTTGCTTTCCTTGTTTGACAGCCTGGACCCTATGCTCCTGCAGACACTGGTGTGGCTAGCAGTTAAACACGCCAGCGGCAGTATGTACTGCATGAACAATAAGACTATGGTAAAGGCAATTCTGTACGAGTCGGAAGGCCATGACTCAATACACAAAAGCCTGTTCTCCAGTGCCTCTAAATTCAGAGTTTTGCTGAGGTCCACAATTTTGTGGAATACTGGCAGAGGGGAGCAAATTGTAAAGCCGAAGGCCCAAATGGTCACTATTAATAAATAGCCTTGCTTTGCTGTTAAATTGCTGGAAAGGGGATATTTTATCATACGGTACCTGACTGCAGCAATGGATATTAACATCAAAGTTGAAACTAGAACTGACACGCACTGGAGGAAGGGCATTACATGGCACATGACAGTGCCAAACATCCATTGGTCAAGCAGGACAGATATCAGTGTGAAAGGTGAACAAAACAGCACAACCAAGATGTCAGAAAAGGCCAAGTTACCAATGAGAATATTTATTATTGTCTTCTGCTTATGCTTTAGTAGAGCTGTTAATATAAGCAGATTTCCCATAAAGCCAGCCAGACTTATAAGTGTGTACAGCCCGATAAGAAAGTACTGTATGTCATCAACACTACTCTTATAGTCTTCCCAGGCAGAAAAATTCTTTGTAGTAGCAGAGGTGTTCTTGGTAGGTGTCCTGTTGTTATGGTCTTTGAATCCTAAATCCATTTTACAGCCCTGTTTAGAATGAGAAAGGCATTAATTAGCATCTGAAGGAATGATGATACTGTTATCAGAATGTAAGAGACGATAAATTTACCTTGTATCACCTTAATGCAAATTAATTAGTGATGTTATTCTACTGTGAGGCAGATCCTACATAAATTCAGGTCAACACAAATTAGTTTTGTAGGCTTTATCATGGGGTGTTTAGCACACTTAAGCCTCCTACCTGGCTGCTCCTGACATGGGACAATGGCGATTTATGATTCTGCATTATGACACTAGCTTTTAACTATGCTTAGCTATAGTCAGCCTTTCCATGAGAGAGCAGTTAGCTGCAAAAGCAATCCATTTAGAGTCAATGAGATTACTCATGTGAACAACAGTTCATTGATATGAGTAAGGAAATTACAATCACCATTTGGGCATGTGCCTAATCATTACATGACAGGAAATTATAATGAGAGCACCTGAAAATATATGATATTTTGACATACACTAACATCTGCACTAGTATTTCTTAACCTTGGTAGTAGAAAACTAACAAAAATAGGTGGGAGATTTCAAAAAGGATCAGCTTATAAGGAGATCACTGTCAGTGATCCAAATGGAATTTCTTGTGTGTTGCATATACAAATCATCTTCTATTAAGTGTTGAACATATTTTTACTATTGCTCAAGCAGAAGGAAAAACTGTCTACAAAGCATCCAAAGCTACTGGTGTAATACAAAGAGGACTGTTAACTGGAAGCAGACCCCATGTAGCCATTTGAAAATTCAGGGGACTGCTAATTATTCACCACAGAAACATCTTACATTAAAACCTACCTTATCGCAAAGTTATTCTGTATACAGAATCATCGTGTATTAATCTTTTTTTTAGAAGAAACAGAATGAGAAGAGAATTCAGTTTAAACTCCAGTTTACCATAAACACCCGCATGCACTATGTTTTCAAAGTCAAAATTTCCTCAGAGTGCCAATGTCTTGTACAAAATTGCTTAATGTTTAGAAATCTTAGGAAAGACAAAAGAAGATCTAAACAAATCCAAAGCATATATAAGTTGAGCAGAAGGCTAAACCTGTCAACTAAAAAAGGCAAGGCTCTTCAAGAATGTAGCTATCCTCAGTGAGCAGTATCATGCTGACTTCTTGAAAGTGCAATAATATTACATGGTTTCCCCTACATGTGCTGATGTGCTCCTTCCTTCACATCACAACATTTCTGTTCCTATTGTCGGATACCAAAGGGAAGCTCAAACCGTAAAACCACCTCAGAATATTCACTATATTGATGGGAAGGTCCCTCAGGTAAGATTAGAAATACTTAGTAAAAAAAAAATGTTTTTGTGTCTTGCAAGTAATGTACTGGGGAGAGGTGAAATGAACTAACCCTTGCCAACTTCTCACAATGTTGAGTTACAGTATTTTTCAATAGCTAAAACAGAAAAACTGGATATGTGAATTTAGATAGTCTAAATATTATAATTGTGTTCATAACAGCAGGGTGGCATTAATGCTAATTATTTTTATTTTCCCCAGTCTTTAATGAAATGGTGGAAAACTATATAATGGATAAACATTATCTGAGACTACCCTTGCCTCTACACTACCTTTAAAGGAGAAGACTAGAGATTCTGTAAGTAAAATTGTCTCTATTTCTATATTATCAGAAGTTTTCATTTTGTTGGACTTCTTTCTATAGAACTATTAGCTAAAGAAGTAAATGTTCTTTTATCTATGTTAATTTCTCTGAGTTTCTAACAATCATCTGAAATCAGTATGCTCTCCAGACCACAGTGACTTCCAAAATCAGTTGAAATGTCTTTCTGTTCTCTAAATGTGACTCAACACAATTTTTTTCCCTGAGAAAACCACAGCAGGCCACTGGCCTGGGTAAAATACATTCTCCTACCTCAGGCTTATGGAATTATGTACCTGTTACATCATACCTGCATCATTTTTCCCTTTGTTCAGCATGGAGGAACAATGGGGTTTGCTATGGCTGATGATTTTGCAGATTTCAGTGTCTGCATGCATCTGAAATCTGCAGACTCTCTTTTGATTCATGAAAGCTATTTCAATTATACATTATGTTTCAATATGAAATATTATCTGCCAAATATTTTCAGGGTGAGCATTCTATTATCTATTCACTACCACATTCATCTTAGCTGAGAAGTGTGTAGGAAAAGCCCTTGCGTATAACTGAGGAGTTAATAATGAAAAAGCCATTAGTGTAATTCTGGACAACTTTCTTTTCTTTTGGACACCTTCTTTTTCCATTTTATATCTTGCACAGAGTAAGAGAGCATTACTAGTTGAGCATCTCATTGCCTGATAGCAGGTTTGAAAATAATCAGGAGTTATTTGAGAAAGGGAAATAAAACTTAACTCAAGAGCTAGATCTGTCCAAATCTTGGTTACCAACCAAGAAAGGAGGAAGGAAATCTAGTACCATCTTGTGATTTAAAAAAACCTCAAAAACTCTCACAATTGTCATGACTGAAGGAATGAGTTTTTCATTTATTATGTGCGCCTACATAGGTAACTGTGCTAAGAGGAATCATTTTGTGTAGTCTTCTATTTTAACTGATGGTAAATTGAAGGACTAATCTGTAAAGAAGAAACAAACTGCAGATGATGTTCCTCTCTCAGAAACCTGGAAATTAAGTTTTCTTTTAGAGCATCTACAGGTATTTACAGGACCTACTGTAATAGCTAAATTCCCACACATAGTCATATCTGTCCAAAGGTCATAGTGAGTAGCACCAATGCACACTGATGCTTAGTTTACAATAATAGCTACAAATATATGAAAGTTTTGTTGACCTATGCATGAAAACTACAGCTTCCTTGTTAGATTATTTTTGTCATACTGTCTGTCATTGAAAAGATTGATCATAGGCTATAGGTTTATCAGTGCATGGAGAAAAATCAGGCATCCCTAGTGCTAGGAAAGGCTCTCTATCTAGTTAGTCAAATCCATTTCAATTACGTGCTATGGTCAGAAGAGAAATCTGTGCATTTTCATTCACTTTTACTTAGTTTTAATAATGGATTCTATGAAAAGAATTGAAAAATATCTGTTGGTGTTGCTGTTATTTCCTACTACCACTTTCAGCTTTGGGTGAGTAAAAGTGAAAAGGAAGAGACTCTCAAGTCAGATGCACTGTAATTATTTTCTTTCCTAGAAATTTATATTTCATACAGGTAATGCTTAGACGAGGGCCAAGGAACAAAATTTAGCGTTATTATACTGGAACATGTTCACTAAATGAAAGTTTACTGAGTTCTTTAAAAATTACTTGAAAGATTGTTGCCAGGTTCTATGGATTTCTACACCTCCAGTATGGCTTCAGTAGAGTTGTTCATCATGGCTTTAAGAGAATTCTTCAAAAATCCTTTTTTTCTTTTTTTTTTCCAAAAAAAAAAAACCAAAAAACCAAACACCCCCCCCCAAAAAACAAAACAAAAAACCACCAAACCAAAAAGTGAACATGCTGGTTTAGCTAAAGTAGATATATTCTGTTGATACACATCAGTATCGAAGAAGCTTTTCTGGAATGCCTCTGAAGTCCAGCATGGGCTCTCTGGCTCCATCCCCCCTGTGCTATGGCCAATTTCTGTCATGGGTGAGAGCTGAGAAAGTGCCATCTCCCCTACCTCATGTCCTGATTTACATGAGGAAGGAGCACTGGAAGGTTAGCTACAATATGTTCTGATTAGGCCCTGGCTGGACACTTGGTGTACCCCGAGAACGCAGTGCACTGCAGGCACTTCTGCACTATCTCTAGTCACAGCTGAAAGACAGAGAAGGGAGGAAGACTGTAACCTGCTGGTTTCAACAGAGAACTGCTGTGCTGACAGAAGCTCCCTTTGCAAAATGTTCCAAGATAATTTTATTTTCATTTTGGATGTGTGAAATGAAAGCAGACTTTTCCCTCCAAATTTTAAAAAATTGAGTGGATCTCTTGCTCTCTGAGCTTCCTCTGCTCTCAAAAGGAACCAGTTACTCACTTTGAGTGCCACTGACAGTAAAGATGCGAACAGGAGTGTTTCTCCAGGATCATTGATCTTCAGTCCCCAAATTAATATTAGCATACCACTCATTTCACGGGGCTGTGTGCACTTGTTGGCATTTATCTTCCTGCTTTGTTTTAACAGCTGCTTCTATTTTGGGGGATTCACTCACTCTCCCATTTGTTGTTTGGTCAATCTCAGTGCGTCGTGTGGTCATAGCTTCCAGGGAAATGAAGATTCCTGAAAATCCCACTGTGGGAAATAGAATGAAATAATACAGCCTCATTTGAAAATATTCTCCTATTTGAAGTGTGTTTCAACCTGAATGCACCATAGTGCCAAGGTGCTCTTGTGCCTGTTTTCAAGATCAAATTTAATCAACCTGAAGGAGATTTTCTAGCTGCCAGCTCCTAAAGTTGGACCACATTCAACCAGTCAAGCAAATGAGGTCCCTTTTCTGCATCCCTGTTCTACAAACACTCCCTGAGACTGTGCTCGGCTACATCTGTATGAGCTCACACCCTGTGAGCTTTAAGCAGGTTTGTTTAGGTCTTTTAGTTTCAGTGGGATGCTTGAGACAGGAGGCTAGGCTGTACAAGGCAGGAGAGACTGCAGTTTTGTGGCAGGATACCAGGTAGATTTGAGTGTTTACTCTAAGAACCACATGAACGCAGTTAACATTAAATACAAGGAGTATTTGTGGTTACCTTTTACAGTAAGAAGTATTTTATGACAACTGATGTACCTTGATCTTCAAAGATTTCCTTAAATCACATTCATTTGTGATATACTTCAGTTTAACTCTGATTACTGTGATTCTTATTTTCTCCAAAATCATGCTTCAGAGGAGTCTTCAGCTGCAGTTGACCTAAGGCCTGAGAGTGACAGGGATGGCTTAAACCATTATTCAGATTTAGCTGAATTAGAGGTACCACATAACCTAAAATATGTTCTAAAATGTTATAATTAAACTCATTATTTCACTTAAAGCTATCATTTAAAATACAAAATCCATAAATCATAATTTAGGAGAGTGATTAGACTAAGTATTTATCTTTCTTTACCTACATAAAAGGAAAACTTGAAGAACACAAAAGTTAGGTAGGCAACCATCCTCCTCTAAAGGCAATTGTTCTTTCAGAAAATATTCCTCTGTTAGATGAGATACTAACATTAAGGTTTATTCATGGATATGAGTTTTTATCCTACAGTAGTAGTACCTATTAAGTTAACTCTGACTGCCTGGTCCGTGTATAGTCTAGTCAGTTCAATCTGTGTAGCAGGAGAATTAGTCTTTAGAGCTGTGAACAATTTATAGTCTCCAAGGAAATGTTATGCAATGTAATGGGGGATTTGCTGGCCAGAACAGAAAACTTGAAACACATCACCGCATTTTATGCCAGGAAGCACATCAGCTCCTGGCTTGCAAAGGCAAAATCTCAGATCAAAATGGGAGACTTCTTTTTGCCCTTCTACACCTGGCTAGGGAATCACTTCGTATTGTGAGCTCCGCACCGCCCTGCGTCTGAGAAACCGCACCCTTCCTTAGCCCGGAGCCCTGGACTCCCGGCGCCCGCAGCCTGGGCGAGGACGGCGGGGATGGGACAGGTCGGAACGAGGACAGGACAAGACGGGGCCAAATCCTCCGGCGGCTGAAGCGCACCCGCACGATTTCTGCGCACACGCCGAAAGGGTGCTGCTCCGCGCAAACTTGCGCGGCCGCCCCGCGATGGAAGCTCCCTGCTCTGTGGCTTCACGCCCCACGGAGTATTACCTGCGCGCATCTCCCGGCTGCGGGTGTCTCGGGGTTTCTCGGCGGTGGTAGGCGGAAAGTCCCGCTCTGCGCAGCGCGGATGCGTAGCGCGGGGCGCGGCGGGGATCCCCAGCGGCACTTATGGCTCCGGCACTCTTGGGGAGAGCGCTGCTCCCCAGGAGCAGGGGGAAGCGCGCATCCCCCAGCCTGCCTGGAGGCGCATTTTACGCGAGTGCTGCTGCAGCGGCGGGGCTCGGCTGCGGCCGAGCGCAGAGCCCCGGGACGAGGTATCGCTGCCGCTACTCGCCCTCCGCCGCTGCTCCTCGCCCGGCGCTGCCGGGTCTGGCGGGACCGCTGCTAGAGTGGCCGCGCGGGGGCATTTCGGGCGGCTGCTCCTGGCGGTATCTGGAGCTCGTTCTCCAGCTCTGCGCTTTGAGACACTTGGAGTTTCCATGGAAATAGAGTAGGGCTGTAAACAAAGCCCCCGCTCGCCAGTTAGGGCTGCTCGCGATTTCTCACCTGGGATCCAGGACACGGCGTTTTGCAAACGTGGAACGCTCTGCGTGCCTCGAGACATCGGTAGGACACTGACCTGAGAGCTCTCTAGCTAGTTCCCCTCACTTTGGCTGAAGCAGAGCTTTGGCGCTGCTTCAAAACCTTTTAATTTTTATCATTCTTTTAGAACTGGTGGGAGGTGATGGATTTCCCCCAAACAGTTTTCCCTTCTGAGCTGAATAACTCAGTTCTTACACAGGCAAGTATCTGAAGAGTGGTTTTAATTTTATCTGAGCCATCAGCAGGAAGTCGGGACGTTTTTTTAAGTAAGCTCTATTTTAAAGCATAAAAATTGTTGGGTATGTTATAGCACAAAGCATGAAAAGGTATATTCTGCTGTTTTCACCAGCTGCTATCATCCAGCGCAAAAAGAGTAATTGATCATAGCCCAGTTACAGGGCTGCTGGAGAAGAGTGACATGCACATCTCTGGGAGCACAAGTGTCAGAATTTGTCACGAAAATGTAATGACTTTTCCATTTGCCAAGGCAAACTCCTTCAACAGTTGATATTAACAAAGCACTGCAGAAGAGGTGTCAGTATAATTAGCCTCTGAAAGACTACCCAACAGATGGATCGACCATGCTGTAAGACAACTTTCAGAAAGTTCAGTTAGGTTCCTTATTTAACTTAGGCCAAAAAATACCCATTTTAGGGTAGGTGATCAGGGAACAATTAAACTTAGTCTCCAATAGATGAGGTCTGGATGGCGAGGAAGATTAAAGAGTGTGCTCCATCTTCTTTCACTCGCTTCTGTATTATTCCCCGCCCACTGCTGGTGAATCACTGCATGTGCAAGTGGAGCACAGGGAGCTGCCAGGTGGAAGTGACGTACCAATCCATCTAATCATTTTAAGACAGCTCTCCTGTTAGTCACAAAGAAGAACAGAATTAATCCTTTTAGGCCTGATGTTCTTCGCATATTTGACCATTTTCCCACCTAACAGTGATGACTGAAGATTTTCATGCAAGTATTTGACCTGGTTCTAACCTGCGGTGGGGGTGATTAAGACCATCTCCCAAGGCACCAATTTACCTGGATGTACCTTGTTCCAGTAGAGCTTCTCACTTTGTTGGCCCCCCTGCTCAAAGCGGAAATTCCCTCCTGAACAGAGTGAAGTTTGAGATACACCATACCTTTTTGTGAAAACTTCTGGCTACAGCACACTGATGTATTCTGAAAAAAAAATCTAAATTTGCTGGCAGAGCCCATAGTTGGGAAATTATGGTTTCTGATATTGCACAGCTATAGTATACATGGGATGCCATTGTACCTTTGTAGAGCTACAAACAGCCTACCTCTTATTGACCGTTTCTAAGGTGGGCAGTCACTTACTACATTTTCCCAAACAGCCTCCAGAAATTACATGCTTCTTAGAATGTTCCTTCTCAAAGCAATTTTCTCAAAGAATAAAATATAATACTTGTTTTATTAGTTGCCTTATTTCAGGAGGGTTCCCTAACCAGTAATACGCTGTGGCAGGTGTGTGTTTGTCTGGTTTGGTATTTTTTTCCCCTGGACCTGTAAATAACACCAGATTTCTCTCAGCTGTATTTGGACAATTCATCATCGATACTTGCGCACATCAGAGGCAATTACTATTCAGACCATTATCATTTTTTCCTTTTCACTGTTTGTGTACCTCTGTCTTGCCAGTAATACTACTGAATAATAAAATAGGTGATCTAGAGATAGGAAAGGTACTGACATTAGAGGCATTTAATGTCAGGACTGACAGCAGATATTAGTACAAGTTCCCTAGAAACCAGCCTCCATAGGGTTGTTGAAACCATACAGGGGTTCTTGAGGAAGGATATATATTACTTTTGTGAGTATTATCCCAGTATCTTAGAAAATTTAGCCTCTAAAGGCTGACTGTGAAAGACAGGAAGACTCAAAGCTCCAATGGAAGTCAGTGAGAACTGATGAATGCCACAAATGACTCAAGGTCTACACCACCTTTTGTCCATGCAGTCAGTCATGTTGAGTCAAAGCTTGCCATGAGTCAAAGTCTAAAGTTATTGTAAAGTCTGCTACCAACAGAGCACTTGTCCATAGACAAGACAGTCTAAAATGTTAGGACATAGCTTCTACAGAGTTTGAGGCCTTTTGTGAGATACATATAAAGTATTTGTGTTGGTCAAAAATTTTTGCACATAACAACCCAGCTGTTCATTCCACTCCAAAATACTATTAAAATGTTATTTAAAAGATGCGATTAAAAATACCAGTAGGGCCTGGGGTTTGCATGGCCCATCCTTTCCACAGATTCTTATCTCACATAAAGCAGTTGGGCTTGAAGTTAGCAAGCCTTGGACTACTAAAAAGGTTGCAATGCTTGAGATGTCTTTGCAATGAAAAGCGGGATATCTGACAGTTAGCTAATAAACTACTTCCAAGGGTGAGCTTGTAACTGATCATTTTTGCTGCCTAACATGTGTCATCCCATTTGTTGGCTTGTGTTATACACATTGACTATTGATGCTGCTTCTGGATGATCATGCTGAATGAAGCACAGGGCCTATTTCTGCTTCACTTGAAGCTGGGTGAGAGCTTGTGTATTTGTTTACATGAATTTGAACCCTGAGTGGACAGAGTGGAGTAGCTGTAGCAGAAAACATGACTTAATATTTAGCCAGATGCACATAATTTAGGTTACATATCAAGCAGTCTTTAAGTAACATTGCATATGATCAGGATAGCTTGGCTGCATTGTTGAAAATGGAACTGCAGCAGCAAAACTCTCAGCAGAGATTAAGCACATAATCATTCATGAAGCTTCTTTGGGTTTGTGTCATTAGTAGTCAAACAAAGTGTTTTTACGTTTGGTGTCAGTTGCGGTCATCGCAGAATAAACATGCTCTTAGACAAATGAGAATTTGCTCCTATTCTCATTGTACTCAACAGCAAAATGACTATTTAGTCTATGGATAGCAGGCTTTTGCCCCAGGGAGCACGAGTTCCCTTATCTGTAATAGAGTAATGTGAAAGGCAAGCAATTCAGCGGTACTGGCATTCATTACTAGAAAAGGAAAACAATAAAAATGAAGCTAAAACCTTCAGAGAGTGGTTCCTCATTTCCATAGGGGTAACTTCAGTATGTTTTACATACAGTAGAAACCACAAATCACTCGGTGGATTTTAAGATTTACAGAGGGATTGCATTGCCTGAACACAGGACAATACATTATAATGATAGTGACAGTCTTGTATGACATCTTTTCCATTTTTAAGAGTTACAGAGGGAAAGAATTTTAACGGGTTGATCTCCGGCATATTTTTCTCATGTGTTTTTTAAAAACATCTCGTTCCTTTCTTAATGCCTTTGTTTCAAAGCAGTTCTGCATTCTTTGGCTCCAGCTGTTCTGTTTCCTTAGTTGAAATACTTGTATTCTGTTTATTGTACTTATATTCCCTTTTTGCAGTGTCATGCCTTCACACAAATAAACATCTGCACACAAACAAACAGTCTTCCAGTCCAGAGTGCCTTTGATGCACTGAAAAAATTTACTCCATGGGAGAGGATAATCTTTAACACAATGGTTATCTTCCTACTCCAGTGTTCCTGTGACCTGATAGTGGTCATCAATAGAATAAGAGCTACTGAGGAGTCATCTGACATCTTTGTGAGATAGATGCTCCAGCTGGAAAGATAGCTTGGTGTTGAGACTGGAGATGCGCAGAATAGCTTGGAACTGCTAATGCCTCCATTTCCTACAGAATGCCTGAGTTTCCTACAGAACATAACCTGATGCTATGTGGCATTTACTGAACAACATATACTTTATATAGCTACAATGGAAAAAGTTTGAAAAGACTCTGTCTGTTCATTAGAGGGATTATTTACTGGAGTGTTTTAGTGCTAACATGTATGTGAAATGCTTCAGAGAAGATTGATATAGCTTCAACAGATTCAGTCATCTGGGGTAGGCACACATAGTATGGCACACACATTTGTACAGCGTATATATTTGAAAGACTTGGTGACTAGGGCAGCCCTTTCCATTGCTCCACTGCACTGGAAAAAGCCTGACCTTGCATTCATCTGCAGTGTGAATAACTCTATGAATATTTGTTGCTGTCACTGTGAGTCCAGGTCACTGAGTGATATGTAGGATCTATCTTTGATCTCTTATTGTTAATAATTATATTTAAACAGTATAGAAGGGGCCTTGTTAGGCTTGCTTGACCTGTGTATATATTGTGTTTAAAGTTTTTGTATATGCTAACCATTAAAATATGAAGTATTGTGAATTGCTTCATTTACTGCTGAAATGGAGATCCTCATGACTAACGACAGAGTAGAGGAGAAGGAAGATCATACCTATCTGAAACTTTGGAAATGGCAGAAACAATCACATTTCTCTATTTGGATTTTGCTAGGTCACAAGTCTGCTTCAGCACAGACTTCTTTCCATGGATCACAGCATGGATATCTGCTAAAACATGGTCCTCCATGGGCTGCAGGGGAACAAGTGTCACCATGGTTCTCACCCAGTGCTGCAGGGGAATATCTGCTCTGGTGTCTGGAGCACCTCCTCCCTCTCCTTCTTCACTGACTTTGGTGTTTGCAGAGCTGGTTCTTTCACATTTTTCTCACTCTTGTCTCTCACAACTCATATGCAAAATTTTTTACCCTTTCTTAAATATATTATCAAAGTGGCACCACCAGCATAGGCTTAGCTTTGGCCAACAGCAGGTCCATATTGGAGGCAGCTGAAAATGGCTTTAACATGGGTGCAGCTACTGGTGTCTTCTAACAGAAGCCACCCCTGCAAGCCCCGCTGCTGTCAGAACTTTGTCATGTAAACCCAAGCCTTTTATTCTGAACCAGACCTAAAAATATGTCTCTGCTTTGGGTAGCTGGTGTCAGAGTACTACAGTGCTGTATCACAGAATGCTTATTTTAACTTTCAAAATAGCCATCTTGCCCATATGGGTAAGAACATTACGTGGAAGTAGTGGGATTATCCTGACATATTCTGAAAAAAAAATCTAAATTTGCTGGCAGAGCCCACGGTTGGGAAATTATGGTTTCTCACATTGTGCAGCTATGACTTATGTGGGATGCTATTGCTTTAGAAATGCATCTATTGCCCTTACAAAACTCTATATTGGACAATAATTCTCTCCTTTTGTAATGTGGATGGATCATTCCACATCCATAGCAATGAGAGTCCTTAGTTCTACATGCCCTAGAGTGTGACTGCTTCAGACAGAAATATGGTCTTTTAGGGATCTTCATTTTAAATCTCTGCTGAGTGTATCCACCTTTGCTCTGCTCAGGTGGTGACTGATGCATGTTAATGACCCACACATGACTGAAGTTCTTGAAAGACATATACAGCCTGCACTTACCTTCTGGCTGCTGCTGTTAAAATGTCAGCAGCGTCCCAACTTCTGGTTTACAGCAAACTTGAGGTATGCCTGCACTTGCCTTTCTCAAATCTGAAACTGCAGTTGCAATGCAATTGAGCAGAGCCCCTGGAAATACAGCGTAAACATCAACCTCAGTGCTGGGTTCTAAAACCTTCCCATGAGGTTCATGCTGCAAAAAATGTTACAGTCCTTTATTATGTGCAACTGATTTTTTTTAGCTATAATTAACATGATTCCTCACTTGGAAGTTATCCATGATGTAACAGTGTTGCCATAGAACAGGAATATGCCTGGAGGTCATTCCTCACCTTGAAAAATTAATCTGGAGCCTTGGAAGAGTCTGGGCACTTCTGTTTTCCAAGAAATCCAAACTCCTAACACAGCCTTCAGGGTTTGTCACAGCATTTTCAAAGTGCTACTTATCTGGGTAACTTCTGACTTCCAAACTCACTGGATTTTATGCCCTTTGAAGCAGATCTTCTGTAGCAGTGGTTTTTGTGGGTACGAGAGGGCAAAGTATTTTCTGGGTCATGAAAATTTGAATGGAAAGTAAAATTTTCCATTTTGCTTTGTATGAATTTGTTCAAGAAACAGTAAGTAGAACAGGATGCCCAAAGAAGTTGTGAATGCTCCATCCCTGGCAGTTTTCAAGGCCAGGCTGGACACAGCCTTGGGCAACATGGTCTAGTGCGAGATGTCCTTGACCATGGCAGGGGTGTTGGAACCAGATGATCTTTTAGTTCCCTTCCAACCCAAACCATTCTATGATGCTATAGCTGGTAGCAGTTTGCAGAGCTAGTCATGCCAGCTGCATAAAAACCCCCATCCTCTGCCTGGGAACCAGAGTTTTTGAAAGAAGTAGAAGAGCTGGCCAAGACAACAGTCACCACCCTTCCAGCTCTGCACCTCACTGTGGAGATTTGTTGATTTTCAGGGGTCCGTTTTCCTTCCAGCTGTTTGGAATATCCCACTGCTCTGAATGGACCTGCAGAAATGCCTTTTTCCATGAGCCATACAGGATGGTGAACCACTTAGCCAGGATGAATCAGAAAAATGCCCAAAAGGGCTACCGTGACAGTTGTATTTTCTCAAGGTTTGATATTTTATTGACTTGATTTATTTTTTAAATAGCTTTTTATTGATTCCAGCTGAAAAAATAAATAGCAAGAACAGCAACTTGACAATTCTTATCAATATGGTTATTTCTCTTCATGATAAATACAGAGCAGAACCTAGTTGTACTGGTTTAAAAACCCAAACCCGAACTTTGTAACTTGCTCCTTAAAATCGCTTTCTTGTCCCCATTCCAGCTTTCTATTTCTATCTTCAGTTTGGCCACGAGATGGCAATAACTTGCAGACAAAATGCTGAAAACAGCCAGACAGATTTGAAACTCTCCCTTCCCGAGCTCTTCCCTGTGCTCTTCCCCCTCCTCTCTTGTTTCAATATTTAATTGCATTTATTTCGGAATTACTAGGCAACCCACCCCCAGATGTGTAATTTAAAGGTGATGTGCTTGCAGTGAGACTTTCAGGATCTGCTCAGCAGAGCACCATCATGTGATACTGGGATAAGGTGGAGTTCGGCTTTAAGGGGGAGTCTCCAGCCTTCCCCACCAATCTTTAGGATCTCAGCTGTAGGAATACCGGAGGATCTTCGCCTGTTCCTACTCCTTCTCCATTCAGCCTCCTGAGCCATAGCAGACCAAAGGCTGACAGAGCAGTTGCAAGGTGAGTTTCCCCTGAGGTTTCTTTCCTGTGACTGGGTGGTTGTGTCCGGTTTGGCTCATGTTTGCGTGCTCTCTTAGGTGCAGATGACAAAATCCCAGGCAGGGGTAGGCTCCAGGTTGGACTTGCTAGTGGCTGGATTAACCATCGCCTTGGACAGTGCTTTGTGCTTCCTTTCGAAAAGCTCCAATAGTTTTACAGTGTATTTCCAGTCACCTCACAGAACATTATTTCACCCTTTCTGTCTGTTGGTGCTAAACTTTTGACTTCTGGAGAGTAAGAAAGGTGTGTGTGCTGGAAGAGACTGTGCAATCCCCTGGAAGGGTCTGTGGGCTCTTCCCACACCATGCCAGCATCCAGCATGGGGAGGGATTTCCCTCCTGGCTTGGGAGCTGGTGGGATAGGGGACAGGGAGCCATGCAGCGGTCCAGGAGATGCAACTTCATCCCCCTCCTGGTATCTGGCCCATTTTGGGGTGGTGGGCAGGAAGGAAGGAATCCTTGTCACTTGCCAGCAGTGCTGTGTTTCTGAGCCATGCTGTTAGGTAGCATCTCTGCTATGGGGAGAGGCGAAAGAAGAAGGAGTAGTGGCATTTTCTGATTCTGAGTCTGATATTTAATAAAGAAGAAAGAGCAGAGCTTGGCTCAGGGAAAAGAAAAATCAAGAGCCTGAAATGTATGTCACCTCATTGCTGGGCGCAGTCCACTCACAGCTGGTGAGAAAACCTGCCCGGTTCTCTCCTTGCAGCACATGGCTCTTCACCCACTTTTGCTCCTGCCATCATCCCATCAAGTCCCAGGGCTGGACTGCCCACCTCATGCTTTGTGAGTGACAGTGGAGGTCAAGATGTAATCCACATGTTGATTGTCAGGCTGGGGTAAAGTCATACTTTCAGAATTGAGGAGTCCTGGCTCTCCACATTACCCACGTGCTTGCCCTTTGGGTAAAACATCTCTTTCTGCCTCTGGCTGAAGTGATGCTTCAGGAGGCCCTGGGGGTGGAAGGTTGTTTAGACTTTGTGGACTAGGGAGGCATGATAAATGTAGTTAGCAGAGACAGCAGGTCTCAGAGATAATGCTCAGGTGCATGCCTGTTCAGCTTGAAAAGTAGAGCAAACAAACCTTAGCAGACATGCCTTTTGTCCAAAATCACTGATATTAACTTTGACAGTAAAATGTCACTCAGTGTCAAGCTACACTCCCTGTTTCAGTTTTGTGTAGCCAGGTGGTGATTATAAGGAGCCAGCACAGTTATCTGAGGTGAGGTCATGATGCCAGTGAGAAGACATGGCACTGGCAAGGTCATCCTTTTTCTGAACCTCCTGAGGAGATGCACCTGCAAGCCCAGCCCTCACATGCTGACTCTGCCCCATTGAGGAGGCAGCCTCAGCTTTGGTCTTCAGCAAGTGGCTGGTTAAAAAGGTGTCTGCCATGACAGAATCATAGAATGCCAGATTGGAAGGGACATCAAGGATCATCTGGTCCAGCCTTTCTAGGCAAAACATGACTTAGACTAGGTGTTCCAGCGCCCTGTCCAGCAATGGGCAATCCACCACTTTCCTGGGGAGATTATTCCAATGGCTGATTCCTCTCGTTGCAGAAAATTCCCCTTTTGTATCCAATCGAAATCTCCCCAGTAACAGACCAAGTGACAGACAAAGACCATTCTGCTCTGGAGACTTAGAAGGCACTGAGATTTATATTAAGTATCATTTAAAACCAAAAGCTCACTCATTTAGGGTAACTTTTAATGAAGTACATTTTAGTGGGCAATGTTTTTACAGCTTCTGTGATAAGTGCCATATGGAGCCGGGTTTGAAACCCACTTGTGTGAATTTTAAGTAGCATTACTTTCATTATTTTAACCTAAGGTTAAGTGAGCCATAAATTTGGCTCATGGGAGAGAGTGCACAGAGGGAAAGTTCTAGATTCAGTGTAGCTGCCACTGATGACGAGTTGGAATACATGTGTGTCAGGTTACTTGATTTCTTTCTTTTCTTTTTCTCCCTCCTGAACAGATATGCCCGAGTTTCTCTGATATTAAAATTCAAGGCCTTGCAAAAAGGTTGTCATTTAGGCAAGTCTATTTGTGTTGTGTGGATAAAGAAATTTTCTGCAGTGTTTAATTTTTGCTGTTTTATCTTTTGTCTTGTTTTGTTCTTTCTTTGCTGCACAGCGCTGCTAGCTGAGATTAAGGTGTTCAGAGTTCCTGATTTGCCTTTGACTCAGAGCCAGTGTTGCTGCGGGCACTCGGCCACTCAACAGCAAGTGAACATTATTAGGTAAAAGAGAATGCAGCAAATTTTTGAATCATTTTCCAACCCTTACATTACTCAGATGGGTTTTTCCTCCTGCTTATGCGGCTGCCGGTTATAATTCCACCTAGGTAATCTTGAGAAAGCAGACCTTTGCAGGTTAAATTTGTACAAAGGAGGTGTAAAATGTAAAGACTACGCTGCTGGAAGACTGAAATTGCCTCTCAGCTTATTCTGGGTAACTTGTGCCGGTGGGAATGGGTCGGGAACAGTTTGGGAAAGGGTTGCGTTCTTGCCGGCAGACCTGCAGTTTGATCCTGCCTTCCGCCTTCCTTCCCCCGGGCTGTTGTGCCCGCTCCCTCCTCGGACCAGACGATACGGACACTGCCGTCCTCCCGCGGGGGTTTCCCTTCTCTCCCGCAGGACTGTCTAACCATTTCACCCGCGGTCCGGGCCGTCCCTCGGCACCGGTGGGGCTAGCGGCGGCGTGCATTCCACCGGCCGCGGGCGGCTCCTCTCCCTGCGGGACCTGGGGAAGCCGCGGCTCCGCGCCGGAGGGCAAGCGTGCGTGTGTCGGGGAGGGCAACGTGCCTGGGGGTGACGGGCCCTGCTCGCTCCGTTCTCCCCAGGTGACGTGAGGGTGATGCAGCGCCGAGGAGCGGGCTCTGCCGAGGGTCCCCTGACGAGTGCGGTTTGAACGCCGGGAGCGCTTTGGATGCCGGCGGCGGCGGCAGAGGCTGCGAAAGGTCGTGCAGAGAGTTGGTAACGACATGAATTCCTCTGTTCTCACCCCGCTGGGAAATATGACCGGTCTTCTGAATTTTTCGGAGAACTCACAGTTCTTGCAGTTTGAGGATGAAGATTGCCATGTGCCTTTGGCCATGGTCTTTACTTTGGCCTTGGCTTACGGCACTGTGATAATTCTGGGAGTTTCTGGGAATCTGGCCTTGATTGTCATTATTTTAAAACAGAAGGAGATGCGCAATGTTACCAATATCCTCATAGTCAACCTGTCCTTTTCTGATCTTTTAGTGACCATCATGTGTCTTCCCTTTACCTTTGTGTATACTTTAATGGACCACTGGATTTTTGGGGAGGCCATGTGCAAATTGAATCCTTTTGTGCAATGTGCCTCAATTACAGTCTCAGTCTTTTCTTTAGTCCTCATTGCTATCGAACGCCACCAGCTGATCATTAATCCTCGTGGCTGGAGGCCAAACAACAGACATGCCTACATGGGGATTGCTGCCATATGGATTTTAGCCACAGCTTCCTCTTTGCCTTTCCTGATCTACCATGTGTTAACAGATGAACCTTTCAGAAACCTAACATTTGATGAATATAAGGATAAATATGTGTGCTTGGACCTGTTCCCTTTGGACACTGCCAGGCTTTCTTATACCACAACGCTTTTAGTGATTCAGTACTTCGGACCTCTTTGTTTTATATTTATTTGCTACTTGAAGGTAAGAGACAATCCTGTTGCAATATGTACTTTTTCTGTCTGATGTTTGTTTATCCTTGCAAAGTTGATGGCTGTAGGTTAAATTATTCCACATTTTTCTCTGTTGAATTTCCTGCAGATATACATACGGCTGAAAAAAAGGAACAACATGATGGACAAGATAAGAGACAGTAAGTACAGATCCTCTGAAACCAAAAGGATCAACATCATGCTGATCTCAATAGTGGTTGCCTTTGCAGTTTGCTGGCTGCCTCTCACAATCTTCAACATCGTCTTTGATTGGAATCACGAAATTTTGCCTGTTGCTACCTGCAGCCACAACCTGTTGTTCCTGATTTGCCACCTCACTGCCATGATCTCTACCTGTGTGAACCCTATCTTCTATGGGTTTCTCAATAAGAACTTCCAAAGGGACCTGCATTTTTTATTTCACTTTTGCCATTTCCGCTCCCGGGAGGAGGATTATGAGACTATAGCCATGTCCACCATGCACACAGATATTTCAAAAACCTCTTTAAAGCAGGCAAGCCCAGTTGCATTTAAAAAAATAAGTAGTGATGATGATGACAAAATATAAAGAAGTAATAAATATTCCATTCCCAACTGCTGGAAGTGTGATTGCAGGTGAAACGTGTCCAAGGACAAGCACAATTACAAAACAAGAACAGAATGGGTAGTGTTTTTCTTCTTTTTCCAAGGACCTTTGATTGTTGTCACTTTGAAATTGGACGCTGTGCATTTTTGCCCCTTTTACTGCTTTAATGTTCACAGCAGTTTTATTATAAGACATAGTCAGACCTACTACTACCTATGGTTTTCATCAGCTGTTTTTTGTTCTGTTCTCTTTGTACAGTTATGAGCTTTAGCATAAAGACATACTTATTGATTTTTTCTTTCAAAGAAGTGCTTTTCAGGAGTGTCCACCTAAGACCATTAGAAACAATATGAACCCCAGGAAAGCTGTCACTACAGAGGACATCCATCCCAGCATAAGATTAGGACATTCTGATTTGAAGAGGTTTTTTTTTTGTTTGTTTGGTTTTTTGTTTGTTTGTTTGCTTTTTTTAATCCAGCTTTTGATTGATGTTAAAATCCTGTAAAATCAGCCTAGGCATGCAGAAAAATGATTCTGTGAAACCTGTAGAATATGTTAAATGGGGACAGGCAGTTGTTTCATTCATAGAGTCAATTCAGGCTGTAATCTCTTAGGTTCAAAGACAGGATTAAGAGAGAAATTTTGTTCTCAATTAAGAGAAAAAAACCTCCACAGAGAACGAGATAACTGATGTTTCACTGCAGCCAATGAAAGCACAAACAGACCTTCAGTCCCAACTGATTGCAGCTGATTGCAATATTACAGGCTTTTTAATTTAAAAAAAACAAACCCCATTTTCATCTGCTGTCACTGACAGGAATTAGTGTGGCTGGGATTATTTGTATTATCTATCCCAATCCTATGAACCATGTAAATTCTCCTTGAGATGTGTGTCCAGAATCTAAAGGGAGATGGGACTGCTCACTGTCTGGACAGCGTGCAATTCCATCCTCACAGGTGGCAGTGAAAATCAGGTATGGTACTAAAAAAAAATAAGCTTTAGCTATCTGAGGCTTTTCATAATAATTAGTGCGGATCTATGTAAATTATGTATAGGCTCATAATAATGTGTGTTCAGATGCAATGGTATAAACCTAGATTATCTCCAAGACAATGAATGATTTAATCAAGATCTGCAGAATTTAAAAGGAGGATATGAATATAGTTTGGGTGTAATCAGCATGTTTAACTTCCAAACTCACAGTGGTCGCAGTTGGTTGAAGTGCAGAAGTATTTGCCAAATACACAAAATAGAGCTCTGTGTGTTATTGCTTAAAGTATATATACTTTAATTACACAAAATATACCAAGTAGATCCCCAGCTGAGGGAAACCCACATAATTTGATTGCTGTAACTGAAACTACAATATCCACCAGCTGAGTTTCTGTGTCATACAGTGTACTTTGCTGTATAACCAATGCCTTTTTGAATAATCAGCTTTTTAAAATACAATATAGACCTTACTTTCTTTTATCAAGGTCACTTTAAACCATTCTGGCAGAGAAGGAGGTCTTTGAAATGTCTATAAATGTAAATGTAGCACAAATGGCAATCTGACCTGATGTCTCTCTGAGCAAAAAAGATCTCAGGATGTGATGGCAAATTTAATATGTTCTAAATTTGACAAGGATAAATGCCTAAGAAATGAAAATTATTTGGTTTGCCAGTATTTAAAAGTCAAAAACTGTGCCTTGTGCTGTCCTATAAATAGTGTAGAATATTAAAGTAGCAATGTGTTCTTGTGCATTATAATTCCATGTATTTCTCTACTGGAGAGGTAATATAATTAAAAAGGAGGTTTCTGTGGTTGAGGACAGACAAGGAATGTAGAAAATGAATTATAAGACAGAACTTTCAGAGCTTTGCAATTTTGTATTCCATGAGATTTCCCTTTTCTTTGTGGTTCCCTCTGGAACATGTTGCTAATAATTTGACAATGGTCTCCTGAAATTATTTCCTTGTTAATTTACAGTAATTTTCAAATGCTAAGGGGGTGGGGTGGGGGGGTGGTGGTGGCGTATTTTCACAAAGAGATACAATGTAGAAAACCAACCAGGTTTTTCTATTAAGAATTTCACAGATGGCTTTTCCCATTAGGAAAAAACAAACCCAAACAAAAAAACAATCTTCTTCCAATCCAGTGGAAGAAAAAAAACAGAATTATTTGAGAAAGTTCCCAGTTAGTTTGCTGGAAAATTTTTGATCAAGGTGAATTACGTATTTGTACAGAATAGGCAGTGGAGCAACTTCAGATACCTGCTTGTGAACAAAGATGTGAAACTTGTGTGTCCCGAGATTCGGAGATCTCCAGTGTGATAGCAACATAATTCCTCCTGTGTCAAACTTTCTCCTGCTTGAGGCACAGTCTCAAATCATACAGCCAATATGATACCATCTCATACTTTCTCCTGAGTTTTTTTTCTCCTACATTTCTCCTGAGAATGTGTGTGAGGTGTTTTTTGCTACCAACACCTGATAAACAAAGTGAAGTATAAACAGGAGCATTCCTTTGTGTCAGGAGACATTTTCTGCTGTCGTAGGATCAGGCTTCTCTTATATGTTGCCCTACTTCCCCAGAAGAAGCCTTTCTGAGCCTCTGCTAAAGACACAGGCTAGCACATCATACAAATAGCACAGAGGATGCTACCTGAAATGACAATGGAAACAAAAACAGTGGAGGAGTGTTCAGCAGGAAAACACATTTGGAGAATTTCAGAAGCAAAATCATTCCCCTTCTGAAGAATTTGTTATGAGGACAAAGATAAAAGCAGTCGCTCTGAGATGCTGCCCTGGCATCTGCAGGGCATAGATGACATCTGCTGAGAGCACTATTTTTGTCTTTGGTTTCATAACTTCACACTGGAGTCCTCAAAAGCCACTGGAGACTTTCCTCTCCTGACACCTGGCTACAACACTAATCCTCTTTTTCACTTTCAGAGCTCCAGCATGGCTTCTCATCCTCTATATACTACATTTCTTTTCAGGGTAAGCTGCCAGGTTTCATGTTTCTCTATCATTTCTCTGTTATTCTGGTTTGACATTTGTCCCTCCTAGGTGCTCTTGTGTCAAACTCCCCACGCTTCAGCACACGCTCATTCCTAGCTCAAAAGCCTGAAGATCCCTCTTATTCTTTCAGACTAGTAGAAAAGTTTTACTGACAACAGAACTGTGAGGGATCTATAATCTGCCTTACTATTTATGTGCCATACATTTCATGTCAAATCTACAGCCTTAAATTACAAATATAAGTATTTAATAAACTTTAATATCTGCTTCATTTGTCAGTTATTTTGTAATCTTAGATTTCACTTTCATCCACCATAGGCATTTAAAGCTTCTGCATAATCTAAATACAACTGCATATTTGTATCTTTTTATCAAGTACTTCTGTATTCCACGTTGCTTTTTTTTTTTCCACGTATTTCCTGGTTGTGTCATTGTCATTAAGTACAGCAATCCACAACTTTCACATCTTCATTTAAAAAAGGGTAATAGTAAAGAAAGTAACTAATTGACAAAAATATCTGCTTTCGGTAGGCTAGGAAAAAGCTGGATATTAAAAACAACACCACCACCAACAAAAAAAAACCATCTCCCACCCCACAAAAGAAATCATGTTTAAACCAGAAAAAGGAGTTAACTTGACAGGACCCCCCAGGTCACTTGAACTGATGCTGACTACATCTCAACACTGATGAACGTGTGCAGGGCTAAGGGTTCACATATTCTGACTCTGCTATCTTGCAGTACAGTACCAGCTACTATTAATGGATGCTAAAAGCAAAATTTGATACTGACTTATATTCAGACTGTGAATCAGCATATGTTTAAATCCAGACCTGTTCATCAAATTCTGATTCTGACCTCAGGAAAATGTTCTGAGATCAGTGAAACTGGAAAATTTGCTAAATGTCAATCACTTGCTTAAGCGCTCCATTGAATAAGAGTACACTGCTGTCTGGCAGCTCACACTCTTTCCTAAAAATCAGATTTTGGATTTCAGCTTATTATAGAAATAAATGGCCTATAGTTCTTAAGATTTTTCTCTGGAGTTTCTTTGGAGTCCAGTGCCTGACAATGCTTCAGTTTAAGGCTTTGCTTCCTAAATCTTTCTATCAAAGAATTTACCAAACCATTGCCTAGAGAATTAAGAAAATAAGGGAACTTACTTTTTTAAATTATTTTCTTATTTTAAAAACATACTTAATAGTAGAAATGTGAGCTTAAATAATACCTCTGTCTGTAATAGATTAAATTCATTCAGCTGAGTAGAAAGGGTGGAGAAATAATTGTAAAAAAAATGATAAATTTTGTTGATAGCCATTTCTCAGCTGAAGGATACACACAGCTCATAGCTGTACCATGTCCTCTCCATTACTGTGCTCTTTAATATGTGGTATTTGCTTCCCTGAGTCATTACTAAAGACCCAAGTAATTATCAGAGGTGATGTAAAGGGAAATTCTTTTCTTCTTTCTGTGTTTTTCAGGATTTCAGTGCTTGAGGATTACATGTAAGAAACAAAAATATGACCAGCTTTAGTCTCTCACACTTTAATTACCTGTGGTCAGAAATAGCTTCTGTTCAGTATTTCTGCTCTTGCAAAATGGTGTTAATGGTCTAATTGAAGTTGATGTTTCAAATATTAAGGAAAACATTCACAAAGACTAACTTCAGGATGGCAATTTTTATAGCCTCCTCCAGTGGCAACCTGAGGACACTCACACCTGATCTACTTCAGGTATTACACACCTACCAAAATGTCTTTCTCTCCCTTACCTGTGCATGCTGCTAAGGGACTGCCAGCTTTCCAGACCTAGCACTAGGCCTAGTGACTACTGCCTTCCTTCTTCCATCCTCCATGGTGCTTCTGCAATCACTTCATGTTTCATTCCCTTGGCAGCTGGTTTCTGAGGAAGTCATAGGAATTTATGCTGTTCGTAAAAAGAAGATGGTAAAATTCATCTCTATTCAGGACAGTGCTTTAAATAGTCTCTTCCATTAAAACTATCTTCTGGCAAGTTTCTGGTAGGCAAGTTTCTCAAAATTTGCACTCCATAGAAGTATGTAATTTACAAAGCCTGCGTAGGAATTTTGTCCATACAGAACATCCAGCTCATTGCAACAAAACTGGCTGCACACACTGTCTTGCGTTTTCCAAAGATCTGTGTTGATGAACTGGTTATCTGACATAGGCCAGGCTTAGTTGCAAGAAATTTGCACTGGGTGTAAATGGGTTTGAAATTACTACGCAGGAGAGGCTCTGCATGGTTAACTTGCCACAGATTATGCAAGATTTCAGCTATACAGGGGAATAGATAGACCAAATTTGGAAAAGAGCAAAAAAGCAAAAGATCCAGATGAAACCTTGATGTATTCTGTAAGATATACACAAAAAGGCTCAAAGGGAGAGTCAGGACATCTATTTATTTTGAGGAACAACAGACTGACACATAAGTGTGTTTTTTGGGAAAAGTGATGGTCAAAAATGAATGTATAATAAATAGTTTCTCTGTTCCTGTTTTCAAAAAAAAAAAGAACATGGATCTTCATAAATTACTCTGAATATGTATTTTAAGACTCTTCACCTTAGATTAATATAGATCTCTTTTTGAGACAAAGGAAACAAAATGTTTTTGGCACAATCAAAAAATAACAGCTTTTTATTGCACCCACCTACTACACATGAATTCATTTGCTTCCAATTCTGTGCAACATGAAAAACATTTGTTTGTGTCAGGAGGAGTAACCTGATCAACAAATCTCTCCTTGTCTTTCCTGATCTGTGTTCACACTGGTACTGTGCTGCTGTTTGTCACTTTTTCACACCCCACTACACAAGCTATGACATTTTTATTATGCTATTTTTATTGTTTCTTAATAAAAGCTTTCTGTGAAAAGATGTTCTTGAAAGATCCTATTCAATGTGTGCTTGAACATATGGGTGAAAGACCATAAGGATTTGTGGAAATGTGACTGGCAATGGGATGATGTTTCAGGGGGCAGAGAAGTAGAAAATATATTTCTTGCATACGGTTATTCAGCCCTTTTCATCTCAAGCTTTTGTTATAATTTTAAATCATATAATCTGCAGGTCAGCTGAGTCTATGTATCTAGTGTTTCCTCTTGGTGACCAGACTCCAGAGACAGATGGCTAGAGGGAACACTGGGTAACACAACTTTTTTCCTTACCTATAGCCCTCATGTTTGCCTTTAAGCTTCACATTGTTTGTAATACACTTGAAGGTAGGTGTGGAAAAGTGTTCACTTCTTTCTCTTTCAGACTAAATGTTGTACATTTAAGAGATTTAATAGATAGAAGGACTGGATTATCTTTTCTGTTTTTTTTTTTTTGGTTTTTTTTTTTTCCATTATTGTGATGACTGTAACATTTGAGGGTCTTCAATTAAGCCTTCATTTATTAACATTTTGGGCACAGGGGTAGTCCCCTTACTGTCAGTCACCATGTCCATGTGCTTATAATTAGACAGCTGCTAAAGTTAGAGCATTAAAGCCAGAGCTAAAACACCACAAGTTTAATGGAAAGCTTTCCACTGACCTCTGTGAGCTTTGTGTAAGGTACTTGTTTCAAGTGACATTAAGGTGTGATACATGTCTGAATATCGGCTTCCTAGAGAGGGCAGCAGGCCATAAAAAAGACACATTTTTCTGTCTGTGTGGACTCAGCAGTGACACAACTCTAGTCTTCCATTTCAGTCCAAGGGACATACCAACAAATCATCTTCAACTGGTACTTACAGTAAGGTTGTCCTCTTAGGTTCTTCTGTGAGTTTTCCTTGATAGAATTCCTTGACATAGTTACAAGATAAATGCATCTACCAAGCTCTCTGGCTTACAGATTTAAACCCATTTACTTCACAGAAAATTGAAGAGAGCACTAGCAATTTAGAATGTAGTTTTGACTCTTGACAGGTATACATATTTATAGATTTCCACTACTAAAAACATGCGGTTTGTTTATTTTTATTATTATTATTATTACTACTACTACTGCTGCTGCTTTTTTCACTTTGTCAAAAAACAAACAAACAAACAAACCAAGCAACCACTAACAGCATAGTTTACATTTAAAATTCACTCCAAGCAGTAAGGAGTCTCAGTCTGCAGCAAAAGCTGTGGATTTACCCACTGCTTCTACAACACAAACATCAGCATTCGTGAATAAAATGAATAGTCGTTTACAAAAGACTATCTTCAGAATTAGGTAAGGGCACCTTTAAGTCAACATATAGAAACTTGAATTCAAATACTTATGTTTTTATGATGGAAATTATGCATTCAGATAATCTAATGACTTTATGAAATTATAAAGCTTGAGCCTAGTCTTGCTTATATTAACCCAATGCCACGGTGTAACATCTCTAACATTGTTCAGAAGATTATGGTGTAGATGAGGCAGGTAAAAGAAATAAGTCTGCGAAGGCTGTCAGACTGGTCTTTTAGACCCATAGATTTTATATTACCTAGGATCAGAATAGCATCCTGAATATTTAACCCTGCTATTCCTTAAAAAAATGAGGTACTTTGTCTGCCTTTTTTCCATTCTTTTCTTTGGCTTTTGAATTCCTTGATAATTTTCACTTAGACATGAGAGATTTGCCAAAGCTTTTTGAGGCTGAAATGGTATTGGATAAGCTGAGTACCTGTCCTTTAAATGTACATTCTTTTAAGCAGGACATACACATTAAAGGAGTTATCATCTGAAGTATTGTATGCTACATAAATATAGATATATGTTTAATACCACTAAAAGAAACATTTCAAAATGCTGACTTTAAATGAATTTTATTTATTTATAAAACAGTGTTAAACCTTTAGTAATTCTTATGCTCAGGGTATGTTTCTGGAAGGAACAAACCAAGTTGCACCAGTTGTGCAGATATGCTGGCTCTGCAGCTGGTGTTGGAAACAGGATTTAGGTTTCTGTGACCATGGCACCCTGTCAGAGGATCAGCATCTGCTAGGGAGAGATAGAATCCACCTCACAAATGAGGCAAAGATATATTTTCCAGCAGGATGGCTGACCTGGTAAGAAGGTCTTTAATCTGGGAGTGATGTGAGATGAAGAATATTGCCAGCAGCCTGGAAAAGAGTAATGGACAAGGCTGACAAGCAAAGGGCCTTAGGTGGTATGCATGAAGACAAAGACAAAACCAACGAAACAGAGTTTAAATGGGGTCACCTCAAGCATTTGTAGGTAAGCAAGGAAAAGCCTACAAGAAACAAATTTGGGGAAAATCCCCAGACCCTTTCTGGGAAACAGGCATGCTGGAATGCTTCTCTGAAGTGACTGCACACTAATGTGTGCAGCATGGGGAAAAAATGTAAGTAGAGATCTGTGTGTGATTGCAGGGTATGGCTTTTTTGGAATCACAGTAATGTGGTGGGATGGCTCCCATGACTGGAGTGTTGCAGTGGAGGGATAGAGGCTCTTTAGGAAGGACAGGACAGGATGATGAGGAAATGGAGTTGCGCTTTATGTGAGAGAGCAGTTGAAGCTCTTCTGAAGATGGATAAGGAGTCAACTGAGAATTTATGTGCCCTTCTCACTGTCCTGAGGATCTTGAACTACCCCATCTTGTGATCACTGCAGCCAAGGCTACCTTGGAGTGTCACATTTCCAACCAGCCCTTGCCTGTTGGTGAGCAGGAGGTCAAGCATGGCACCTCTCCTTGTCGGCTCCTCTATTACTTGCAGAAGGAAGTTGTCTTCCACACAATCGAGGAACCTCCTGGATTGCTTGTGCCGGGCCGTACCATCTCTCCAACAGATATCAGGGTGGTTGAAGTCCCCCATGAGGACAAGGGCCAGTAAGCATGAGGTTGTTCCTATCTGTCTACAGAGCACTTCATCCACAGAGTCCTCTTGATCAGGTGGTCTGTAACAGATCCCCACAATAATGTCTTCCATCGCTGTTCTCCCTTTAACCCTGACCCACAGACTCTCTGTTAACTGATCACCTGTCCCCAGACAGAGTTCTATGCAATCCAGCCTGGCCTGTCTTTCCTAAAGAGCCTGTAACCTTCCATTCCAACACTCCAGTCATAGAAGCCACCCCACCATGTTTCTGTGATGGAACAAGGAGCTCCTGGGAAAACTCAGACATAAAAATTAAGTACACAGAAGGGAAGGAAGTGACAGGTAACATGAGAGGAATATAGGGACACTGCTTGAACATCAAATGGAAGGAAATGCAATGGCTAGGTGTCCTGGGTTCAGCAGTAGCAGTCATTTTCTCCTTAGTAGCTGGTGCAGTGCTGTGTTTGACTTTCAGTCTGGGAACAGTGTTGATAACACCGATGTTTGTAGCTACCACTTAGAATGTTTACACTGACCAAGGACTTTATGAGCCTCATGCTCTGCCCTGGGAGGAGGGGAAGCCGGCAGGAAGCA
This sequence comes from Psittacus erithacus, assembly GCA_009867235.2. NCBI lineage: Eukaryota > Metazoa > Chordata > Aves > Psittaciformes > Psittacidae > Psittacus > Psittacus erithacus. Next base: position 51 of record WYDI02032465.1, on the reverse strand, counting down.
GAGACAGGACACCTGACCCAAACTAGCCAAAGAGGTATTCCATACCACAGC
>WYDI02032462.1:30867-44442 GCA_009867235.2 Psittacus erithacus | reverse complement strand
AGTAAATGAAGAGGGACCAAAAAGAAAAGGAAAAAAGAAAACTTCTTTTAAGCTTTCTTGGAAACCATCTACAGGCTTAAGTCAGTAATTTGATGTATCCATAAAAAAACTAAATACAACCTAAGGATCTAGCAAAAACCATGTTTTCACTGAGGATAGGGCTGTGTTAATGGTATTGAACAAGCCCTCCACAGTCACTTTGCCAAAAGGGTTTACAGGTCTGGTCAAGACAAAGTGCTCAGACTAGAGCAGGACCAGGGCAAATTTCCTGGGATCCTTGGAGCCTACTTTTATGGTTCAGCTTGTTCAGCATTAAAAAGGAGGCGGAGTGTGATTTCAGCAATAAAGGCATATATATTAGAGGAGCTACAACCTTTAAGCTGCGTAAAAGAATTGTCACAAGACCAAACAACAAAGGTTTCAGAACTTGAAGGTGGTTTCTAATCAGAGAAATAAAGGAATCACAGGAATAGTGTAACTCTGGGATTTTATGCTACACTCGCCTGCCAGAGAAAAGAGCTTTAGCTGCTGCCTCAACATATCCCTGAGCCCTGTGAAGTGGTTATGAGACAGATACCAAAACAGCCAAACCTACCGGGTCAAGTACAGGGGAAATAAGCAGCCCAGGACCCCACAGGAACTGCTTATAGATATTCCATGTCTCTTCATCAGAGTAGAATCTGGGTAAGTGGGAAGGATATAACAGTAACTGTGCTTAGGAACTATACCATCATCAGCAACTCCAAGATTTCATGGCAATGGTTGTCTAGAATCATGACTGTACAGTGGCATATCAAAATTGACTTTAAAAAAAAATTTACTAGTTTAGTTGGTATTCTTTACAAATGTGTGAAACCGTAGGTGTGCGTGTGTCCTTGATACAGCTTATTTAAGAGTTCCTAGGCAAAGAAACTGTATATATCCTAATATGTATACTTATATATGCACCCATATAGACTAGATGATTATAAAAACGTATTTAATATTATAAATTCATATAGAATAAATTAAATTTCTAATATATATTATTATGGTGAATAATTTTGTAAGCTAACAATACCATCTCATAGCAGCTTCAAGTGTGACTGACAATAACACATGCATAGATGGAGAAATTACAGATAGTTTCTGATTACTTCAAAATGGTATTTCATGAACTGAGAAGTTTACAGAATCACAGAATAGTTTGGGCTGGAAAGGACCTTCAAAGACCATCTAGTCCAACCCCCCTGCAATGAGCAGGGACATCCACACCTAGATTAGGTTGCCCAGAACCACATCCAGCTTGGCCTTGATTGTCTCCAGGGATGGCGCATCTCTTGGCAACCTGTTCTAGTTGTCAGTGTGCATTTTCACAGTCTTCAGAAAGTCCCTAACAACATTTAATGTGCTTGACTTTTTTATTCCTCATAAGACTATCACAAAGGCTAATGAGTAGACTTACTCATGCAAAAGTGGCCGTACAACTGTGTCTCCTTGAGTATGAGCTTTATAAAATAGTGTATACAGGTAGGGCAGCAAAGTGTAGCGAATGTTCAAGTAATACTTAGAGGTTTTCACCAACATTGAATCAGGTCCAAATACAGCCGGATCCTGAGACTGAAAGCAAATATCATGGTGTTGTTATTATTATTGTTGTTGTTTTATTATTATTATTGTTGTTTTATTATTATTATCATTATTATTATTATTATTTTCATTATGCAGAAAACCCTCTGCCAAATGTGATAAGCAGGTGCTGTTTCATACAAGCAGAAATACAAAGGCGCACAGCTGCATGGTATTCACCTTTTTGGTGCTGTGACCTAAGATCCTAATCATAGAATCATAAGATCACAGAATCTTAGAATAGTTTGGGTTGGAAGGGACCTTAGAGATCATCTAGGTCCAACCTTCCTGCCATGGGCAGGGATACCTTCCACTAGACCAAGTTGCTTAAAGCCCCTGCCCATGAACACTTCCAAGGATGGGGCATCTACAACTTCTCTGGAAACTTGTTCCAGTGCTTTACCATCTTCACAGTGAGGAACTTCTTTACAATATCTAAATCTACCCTCTTCTAGTTTAAACTCATTACCCCTTGTGCTATTACTTGTAAAACTCTCCTCTCCAGATTTCTTGTAGCCTCTTTAGGTACTGGAAAGCTGCTCTAAGGTCTCCCCAGAGCCTTCTTTGCTCCAGCTGAGCAAATTCAGTTTTCTCAGCCTGTCTTCATAGGAGTGGTGCTCCAGCCCTCTCCAGCGGTACTTCTCTTGGCTGCCCATGTTTTTCATTGCATGTCCCTCCTACCCATCTGTAAGGAGGGCACATCAGGGTTAGCCCAGTTTTCATCCTGGTATGCAGTCAGGTGCATGCTAAAGGGCTCCTACAGTCAGTCAGATGGGTCTTGGGGCAGTGAGTGCTTGCTCTTTGTGGTAGGCACAGCCAACAGTGATGAAACAGCTGCCAAATAAATGTAGTCCTAATTAACCCTTATGAAGCTAAACCTCTTGGATCTGGCATTTCATAGAGAGGTTTAGGTTCTGCCATCTTCAAACTGGTCAGCTACACCATCATCAGTGACAGAGCAATGATTACTAGTAATACTATTAAAGGGAATACTGTATTGTAACACAAAGCATTTTGTAAGAGAAAGCACAACTTACTATGAATCCTATACTGTTGTGATTCCTGGAAAATGGGTAAAATGCTCCTACTTGCATCCATCGTCTGCAAAGCTCTTCTGTGGTGTCATCGGAGAAACCACAAATATCTGCTCCAATCTTCAAATCAAAACATAATATGTTGGATATACAGTATGTTGCACTTCTAATCTCTACACAAAACTTCTAGTTTTCAGAGATGAATTAACTTGGCCTTAATTGCTAGTCAGAGAGACTGACCCATTCAACAGATTTGTGCCTTTCTTCTTTCAAATTCAACTATGTCGTCCAAAAAAAATTAAACTATTAGCTAACACTGCTCATCATTGCGTTTCTTCCAAATCTTTATCTTCCTGTTTGTTGCTAATATGTGTACATTGGGAAAAGAGCTCAAGAGTCATACAAGTTTAAATCATGGAAAGGAATTTTGCTATTTCCCTTTTAAATGGATATCTCTCATTTGAATTTATAAGGAAAACAGCAAAGTTTTTCACATCTATCACTACTGTTTAAAAATTACTAGAAGAAACAGCTAGATTGGGATATATAAGATAGTAATTTTGTTACCCACATTTATCTCACCAAACACACACAGCCACAGTAATAAAAGTGGCCTAAATCAAAAATCAGTTACTGGACTAAAAAAAAAAAAAAAAAATATGTTTAAACCAGGTTTCTAAAGGGGATTATTTTGGAGCTGAAAATTTCAGATGGTTCTCTAGATAGCATTTCATTAGATAATCTGTTATTACAGAGGTAGAGTTACTGTTTATCCATATGTTTTGAAAGGATGTCAGAAACTAATTTCATACGTAAGGAATTCCAAAGAGATTAAATTCCAGCATTCCAGGTATTGCCCATTTTATGTGATCCCATGTTGCTGCATTGTCTCCCAGCCAGTGTCCTGTGTATTTTCCTGATCCAGCAAAAGTAGACCTTGAAATAAGGAAGCTTCGTTTTCCAGGAAACAGTGTTTCAATGACTCTTAAAAGGAAATGAGACTGGAATTATGCAAAGGAAAAAGACAACTCAGACATCACTAGTTTTATATTAGGCAGATTTACAGTGACTGATTTACACTAATTATTCATCCCAGGAATCTGGACTCCTTTACAGTTAACCAGGTGTACTTTAGCGAAGTTCAAGACATTAATTTTAAATAATCTTTGTATATAGCCTTGACAACCAATGTGTGGCTTTTACTACCACTTTAGTTAGTAGATTTTGCCTTAGATGCATTGGTTTAAATATAATACAGTATTTTCCAGGAACTGGATTCCTGTAGAAGTGAAATCTCTTGCTGTTTTGGGAAATGCAGGCCAAATACTGTTCTGAAACCTTTTTTTGTAACGATTTTAGAATGCATTTCTTACTTCCGGGTTGATATGGACATGGAATATCCATAAAGACTGTGGACATCATACTGCTTCCCCCACTTCTGTACTGCATCCATACAAAGCGTCTTGGAAAACATGAGCTTATCAACAATACCTTCAATAAAAGAATACGAATATCTCTTTTAAAGCGCATTATTATTATGAATGTTTCCAATAATTTCTTTAATGCACATTCATGATATTCAAGTCTTTTTTTGTTTGCACTAAGGCCAGTATTACTACTACAAAAACAAAATACTACTCTTGGCTGCTGGTTTAATTAATCTTTGCTATGTGACATTTTCTACTTCTGAGCTTCTCACCCATACAAAGAATAACTGCGAACTATGCCCTGAATTTCTGAGTCATTATCTGACAACATGTTGGCAATAGTTACTTAGACTTACTACTTAATACAAACTATGAAATCCATTTTAGTTTTGCATATGTCTTGAAAGCTACTGATAGTGAGAGGAGATCATTACATTATCAGACATAATTGAAGCAACAATATTAAGTAATAATCTGAAAAGGGAAAAAAAAAATCCAGTTAAATAAACCATGCCTTTAATGAGGGCCAAAGTATATCATCATTTTCATAGAATTATAGCATCATAGAATCATAGAATGGATTAAGTTGGAAGAGACCTTAATTATCTAGTTCCAACCCCCCTATCATAGGCAGGGATACCTTCCACTAGACCAGTTTGGTCAAAGCCCCTTGCAACCTGGCCTTGAAAACTTCCAGGGATGAGACTTTTACCTGTCAATAGTAATGTTCAAAGCCCACCTGTAAGAACTACACTAAAATCACCTTGCACACTTGTAGCCAGTTGCAAAGCAATTCATAAACCTTTTGATATTTTGCTTTCTAGTTAAAGTAGATGAACTCACTTGGAGTGAAAGGAGGATAGTTTAAGTCATTTTGCTCACAACCATTTTTCGAGCCTTGAACAAAGTTGGATACTTCATTCATATCCTGAAAAGGTAAGATGCAGAATGTAATAAAAAGTTTCCTCAAGTACATTTTCCGTACAAAGTCTGACATTCTATTCCTTTATTCTTCAAGAAATAATTACTTAGAACTAGTACTAATCAATTAGGCAAGAATGATATAACTCAGATACTGAGTTATGATATAACTCAGATGCTGTTCCATTCCTATATTAATATCGGTGACAGTGTTGGACAGACTTCTATATGCAGGTGAGTGTCATGTTGCAAGAGCTACATCTTATTCCTCCGCAGAAAGGAATTGTGTGAATTGCTCATGTATACATTGTTCCTGCCTATGACCAACCCCACACATCTCTCAAGGAAATGTCTTTGGTATGGAGTGTGTTTTGGAGAGAAATGCTGAACCAGTTAAAGTACATTGTTACTTTCTGTCAAAATGTGCAAGGTGACTATTCTTAAACATGTCCTTTGTAATGCTTGCAAAGCCATTATACTTTCAAACTTTGCCGTCTCCTTCCATGATTGTATTGTTTGGCAGAGCTGTAAGTGCATTTCTATGTGCATCCATGAACGTGCTGCAGGAAAGCATGCTTGAAAGAAGATATCAAATTTATCTTGAAGGCACTGTTCTAGGGAACAATTTGCTTCAATCAAATTATTTGCTTCCTGTAAGAGAGCTGTGCAGTCTTACACTTCATTGCTTGACTTGATGGAACCACAGAATCAGCAAAAATAAATCAGAAAATCTTATTCTGTCACATTGTATTGGGTTTGTGTGGCAAGGTTTTGATAGCAGGGGGGCTACAGAGTTGGCTTCTCTCAGAAGATGCTAGAAGCTTCCCCCACGTCTGAGGAAGGCAATGCCAGCTGACTACAGGATGGACCTGTAGCTGGCCAAGGCTGACCACATCACAATGGTGGCAGCACCTTGGGATAATGTGTTTAAGAAAGGGGATAAAAACCTGAACAGTGGCAACAGGAGAGAGAATTGAGAATATGTGCGAGAAAGAATTCTGCAGATACCATGGTGAAGAAGAAGGAGAGGAGGTGCTCCAGGTGCTGGAGCAGAGGTTCCCCTGCAGCCCATGGTGGTTGGCCCCCTGCAACCCATGGAGGTCCACGGTGGAGCAGATCTCCACCTGTAGTCTGAGGAGATGTCCATGCTAGAGCAGGAGAATGCCTGAAGGAGGCTGTGACCCTGTGGGAAGCCTGTGCTGGAGCAGGCTCCTGTCACGACCTGTGGCCTTGTGGAGAGAGAAGTCCACACTGGAGCAGGTTTGCTAACAGGAGAAATTGGTGGAGGACTATGTCCTGTGGGAAGGACCCCATGCTGGAACAGGGAAGAATGTGAGGAGTCCTCCTCTGAGGAGGAAGGAGCAGCAGAGATAAAGCACGATTAGCTGATTTCAACCCCTGTTTCGCATACCCCGTGCCACATAGGAGAAGGAGGCAGAGAATGCAGGAGTGAAGTTCAGCCCAGGAATAGTGGAGAGGCGAGAAGAAGGTGTGTTTGTATCTGTAATAAATTAAATTGAATTTTTCTGCAAGTCGAGTCTGCTTTGGCCATGACAGTACTTGGCGAATGATCTCTCCCTCTCCTTACCGTGACCCACAAGCCTTTCGTTATATTTTCTTTCCCCTATCCAGCTGATGAGATGAGTAACAGAAAGGCTTGGTGGGCATCTGATATCCAGCCAGGGTCAACTCACCAGACACATAGCAGCTTAAGGACTATATTTTACCATATAGGTTAATTTAAAATTGCTACAGCTTTTTAAAATACATGGCAAAATATTCAGTAGATTCTTGTTTTTTCTAGAATTTTTTTTATTATTATCTTTAAGTAAAAGGAAATAGGAAATCCACAAAAAGAATAAAGAAAAGAAGGTGCTGAGACAGGGAATGAGAAGTTCAAACACAGATTTCCTTCATGCTTTATTACAGGATATTCCTTTAAAAATTAATCTGGTTAAAATGGTTCTTAATCACACCCAATTTCCTTGCACTGTACCTAAAATCCACTGTGCCAAACTGTATTTTAGTCCTTTTGTGGAAGAATCTGATTATTCCAAATCCTTATCTGGAATAGCAATTTCAGGTTTACTAAACAGAAATTCCATGAGCTGCTTGGAGCATACAAACATAGATTTTATGTGTTATTCCCTGTATTCAGGACCTATGTAGCACATATTCACTGAACAGGTATGCAGGTCTCCTCATATTACAATTCTGAGTACAGGAGTGTGCTAGCATTTGCTTTTAGCAATGGCCCATCTATTGAAGCACTGAACATTCAAAATCCAGCACACTGATCATTCAAATGTTATGATTAATGGTTCAATTTAAAATTTTAAATTAAAAGATGAATTGCAAATTCAACAGCAGAAGACATACACATCCTTCACTGATTTCAAGTTAGTAGTAAACATCCTCTTCAAATTCAATGCAAATTGAATTTGATAAACATCTATCTTCACCTATTTTTTTAAATAAAAATGAAAATTAAAGTTCTGAATTACTTACAATCCAGATCCCATCATATGGTACTGTGTTATAAAAGAGTGTGCATTCTTCCACCCACCAGCTAGTGCAGTCTACATTGGTGAAGTCTGGGAATACAGTTAACCCTGGCCACACCTGCCATATTAAAAGGGAAATAACTAATTAAACTTTTAATGATACTAAAAAGAGTTCATAGAATCATAGAACAGCCCAGATTGGAAGGGATCTTGAAAAATCATCTGGCCCCACCTCTCCTGGGGAAAGGAACCTAGATGAGATCATCTAGCAGCCTTTCCAATTGCATTTTGAAAACCTCCAGTGATGGGGATTCTACCATGTCTCTGGGGAGGTTGTTCCAGTGATTGATTGTTCTCACTGTAAGAGCAACTTGTACCCATTTCCCCTTGTATTCTCCATGTTACTCCCTGTGAAAAGAGAACCTCTATCTGCTTTGTAGCTGTCCTTTCAGTTCTGGAATATTGTGATGAATATCACCCACAAGACTTCTCTAGGTAGAAAAGACCTGACTCCTTTCTTAGTAGAGCAGGTTCTGCAGCCCTTCGATCATCTTTGTGGCCCTTCTTGGATCCTTTCCGGTCTCTCTACATCTTTTTTTCAATTGTGGGGATCAGAATTGGACACACTACTTCATGTGCAGCCTGACAAGCTCTGCATAGCGTGGAATGATCACGCTTCTATCTTTACTAGTGATGACCCTGTGGATGAAGCCCAGGATGTGATTTGTTGTTCAATTGCTTCTATGTTCATTGCTATAATGGCAAACTGCTGACTCATGTTCAGCCAGGACCCCCATAGTTATCCATCAAGGCAGTGCTAATTCTTCCAATAAAGACTTTTGAACAACAAACTGAGAGTAACAATAGCTTGCATGTATAAAGAAGGCAGAAAGAGTATCAGTTCCTTAACTTTGGGGTTGTCGATTGCTTTTCTTCCAAGAAGTCATACAAGGAGCAATATACAACAGAAAAATTTCTCAGTGAATGTTAAAATTATAAATGAAAAGGGGAATGTGGTAGCTGGCTTTTCAGTCACTACTGAAAATACATGTGAGGTGGCTGATGAACAGTCCCTTGAGCCTTCAAATCACCTTAGTTTTTCATTTCTGTTCCATGTAAACAGTTGAAAAAAAAAAATAAAGAAAGCTTAAGAAGAATCATGTCCTGAGTGGGGCCTCAGAGACTCAGTTCTTGCTGGCAGGTAATTTTACTGAAAGAAACAACTTAGAAAATGAGAGTTTAAAAAGGAGCCCCCTGACCTAAAATAAACCATAACAGTGACAACAGACCAAATTCAATTGCATAAAACCATAATTACCTCCCCAATTAAAGGTGTTACTCCATCTGATTCATTAACCCAGACTTTTTTGCTCTCTCCCCTGATGTAACTTCCATATGGACTACCATCAGCTAGACTTTGTGTGCTAATAGCAGGGTCCTAAAAATAAGAAGAAAACAAAAATAAGAAGAAACCAGGATACATAAGCTCCATCAGTTACTATAGACCACTAGAATGTTAGGCAATAAATACAAAAGTTACATAGAATAAGCAAAGCATAATAATAAACAGTTATAGGATAACATTTACAAAGGAAAAATAAATAGTTAAATGCTTACCAGTATGATAATATATTTTTGTCCATATTCATGCATATAAGCTGCGAAATTAGGGAGATCTTTAAAATTCACTTTATCATAAGTAAAATCTTTCCAGTTCTCCATATAGTCAATATCAGTGACCTGCGCATCCTGAAGGAGAAGGGAGTTCAGCTTTAACATGACAAGTGATATGTAAAGACACTGTCTGTTAATCAAACACAATTTCATCTGACAATTCCTGTTTGTTCTATGGTGAATTTACTGCTGGGACTTTACTGCAGTCTGGGAAAAAGTATGCTGTCAGGACCACTTGCAAACAATGTGTATCTCATCTCATCCTCACAGCCTTTATTAATGATTAATAATTATTACATTATTTAAAATAATATATTAAAAATAATAATGAAAGTAAGCACATCTTTGTGCCTAAAAAAAGTTGCATTTAACATTAGAAGAATTCAAATTAATGTATATATTGGCATCCTTTCAAATAGCCCCTGGACATGCAGCTTTTTCATTGCAGTTGCCTGACTTCAAGAGCTATCTGTTTAAATAAAAATATTCCTTCCTCAAATCATAGCTTAACATGAGGGTATTTTTATACTATTTAAGCCTCAGGCTAATGTAATCTGAAATCTAATTTCAGAAGTTAATTGTATTTTACCTTTGACTGTCAACTAAAAATAATATATGGTTCCATAATTGTCCACATGATAATTAAAAAAAAACCTTCATGAATTAGGTAACATAAGTAGATAAGTGGATATAGTAGGAAAGTACAACTGAAGAAATATTACCATAAAGTGATTAAATAAATAAAACTTCCTGTAACTGAACCTCACCATTTTCTACATTCTGAGGATGGGTCTACCATTAAAAATGCACAAACCCCTTTGACACCAGAAGCCTATATACAAGGAATTCACTAATTTAAACTGATGTGAAATGAACCAGTTGCAGAACACTGTGGCCTGGATCTCTGGATAATTCTCTGGCAGAGCTCTGCCTGCCTTCACAGGGTTTCTGCCCTCCTCAAACCCCATACTTACATAAGGGATTCCAGTCGCCCTGTTCCTCTCCACAACTCTCTTCACCTCATCCAGAGACCCATAATTGTAGCGGCTGAGCTGGAAGCCCAGGCTCCAGTAGGAGGGCAGCATTGGCAGTCCCACGAGCTGCAAGTGGAGAGCAAAAAACCCATGCATCATTAGTGGACACCATGTATTTCACCTCAGTGGCCATTTAACTAGGTCTATATTCCTCAGATCTATTTGAATAATATACACTAAGATTTAGTCTGTGAAATGAGCAGGCCACTCCCAAACGTGGTATTATTCTACAGTGTGTTGGGGTTTTCTTGGTTGGTTTTTTTTATTTTATTTTATTTTGGGGTAATGCCCATTTTTTAAAGTGTCACTAAAACCTAAACAGATCTCCAGAAGTACAAAAGCCATCAGTGACATTTTACAATCATAAAATCATTACATACCTGTAAGCACAGTATCTACTGTATAATATTGCTGTATGAACAGGAATTTGTCCTTAAAACAAGAGCAAGCCCCAGCAAGGAAGCATAAGTTATTCCATGTGGACCATCCCTAGCTCTGGTGACTACTGTGTAAATCAGTCAGGCCATACAAACTAATGAATTTAGCAGCTACAGACTTTTTCGGTCTCAAGCTGTTGCATGGTTTCTGCTCTAGCATCTCCAGCAAAAGTAGTGCTTAGTTTTCAGTTGCCTATAATAGGCCACCTAAAAATACCTGCATCCCACCTTAACCCCAGCTAGTGATTACTAATGACAGCTTTTACATTAGGGGCATACTAATGGTTATTCTTAGTTAAATATATACTGAGTCATATTTTCAGTTAATAGATAACATAGTTGAAGACGTACTGTCATATAAAGAGGTAGAAAAAAATCCCAACAACAAAAAATCCCAAGCACTTTTAAAAATCTACAATGCATAATCTCTTTAGCTAAAGGTACCTTCAGGTACTCCTGGACAACTTGCTCTGGAGTGTTCCCCAAGAAGATATAGAAATCAAGGATCCCACCAATGGTTCTGTAGGTCACAGCTGGAGCAGGCTGCACCACAAACTCTGCCAGACAAGTGTGCACAAAACCAATTCTGAATACCAGTGAATTCTAAAATAACATTGCAATTTTCTAATTGATTATCAGAAATTTTACTAAGAAAAAAACACAAACCAAAAATACTTAATGAACCCCAAACCATTAATTAAACTTGCAAAAAGGAGGGATGTATTCAGATTGCTCTTTTAAATGTCCATATTTCCATTCCCTTAGATCTTACAGACAAGAGTATCAAAAGAAATCCAGTGGCTCAGTCTTCCATCTTTGAATTTTTAGTACAACTTTCCAAAACTCAAAGGATGTGAAGAGCTCTGTAAAGCATACATACATGTGCACTTACCAAAGAGACTAAAGGGCATTTACTTTCAAGTATTGCTCACTCCAAATTTAGGCTCTGATTCCAGCCCTGCACAGCTGCACAAAGCTGCATATGCTTAAGATATAGTTCTGACCCTCAGGTTTCAAGTGCAGTCTGAATGTTACCTGTGCACTACTGACTGTTTATATTGATACGCTAAACACTACAGTTTTGATCCCAATTCTGCAGATCATTTAAAAAGCTGCTCAGAGCTACAAAGAAAGATTTCTTACCCATGGCATTGCTATTCATTAGGAAAACACCAAAGGAGGCTCCAGTGCTGTCTTCCAAACACAGGAAGAAAGTTTGAACTCCATATAAGTTATCCATTGACTTAAAGGATAAAAAGGGAAAGTAAGAGGATTAAAATCTAATAACAGTATCTGTTTTGGGGTATTTTAAAAATGGATCAGAGGTAGAACTTGAAACTTCTCAAAATAAAACCAACAATAAAAATAAAAATCCTGACACCTTCCTACAGATGTGGTTTTTTTTTCTTCCTGGCATTCTTCTCTTTTATGAGAACATTTTCCATTAAAGCAAATGGTTCCCCAAATGTACAGGTAACATAAGCAAGCAGATGTGATGGATCTTCAGGCAAATTTGCATATAGCAGTACTATTTCTGGGTAATATCTATGCACATCAAGCAAACAGTAGAACTTGAGTTGACTTTCATCAGTAAATCTGATGAGATATCTTGAGTAGAACTTTCATCACTTTCCCCATAGATTAGATTTTTACATCTTTTTTACATCTAATCTGTATTTCTACTATTTCTATTATTCCTGCAAGGTAATTGTTTTATGTCTGATCTATGGAAATAAGAGAGTGACCTGCTTACTTTTTATTTTTGGTTCTATTTTCCATTATTATTTGCAACAAAAACCTTAGAAATTTTAACAACTATTGTAATAGATGTGCTTCTTCCCCTGTAAAAGGGAACTCAGAACAATTTAATGAGAAACAGAACTCGAGCAATTTGAAATTAGCCTAACTTGATTCTGTCCACTATTAGTTTAACTTAATCAGTCTACACTCAATAGGGCTGTTCAGGTAAGATCTTCAAAAGGGAGGAGATAGGCATCTTAAGCCAAGGGGTACAAATTCCAAATTATTAATTAATTACATATAGTGATCTCACCCTCCAGTTTCTAGTTCAGAAAAACACTGAACTGCTCTCTTAGAGTACAGTGTATGAGTTGTTGCTTTATGAAACTGAGGTAATGGCTACAAATACTCTCAAAATTATCAAAAAATGTGAGCCCCAAAAATTGTTTCAGAGGAAGTCAGTCAAACAACAGAAACAAATAATTGCTGACAGACATATTTTGTCTTGTAAAGGGGCACCTGTTAAGGGGAACTTTTCGATCATTTGCCGAGTTAGAAGGATGTTAACTGAAGAAGCATGATCATCTGTACCGAATGTTACGTGCAGCAATGCATTAGGACATATTGGTATTTATTTTCTTCATCAGTAGAAACTGAATACTCTGATATTTTAATATTTATCTACTGGTTCTCAAGTGTACATCAACACAAAGATCAGAAATTGGAGAACGTTCATCAGTACCATCTAGCTTTTAGTAATAACATGCAGTGCCTGAAAAGTCTTTTGGAAAAACAGTACATATTATTAATGTGTCTACTGCAGAATAGGCTCGGATTACAGAATTCATTTGTGAAAAATGAGGTGTAATAAAACCAGTTCTTACTGCAGAGGGGCCAATATCCCTGCTGAACATGGGCCAGGTTTTCCAGTTAACATCATGCCGGTACTGCTTATGCACATGCTCTCCCATACCATAAATGTTGATGCTAGGTACTTTGATGGATAGTTGTAAAAACTGCTCAGCATACTGCAGTGGGCCTATGGTAGTATCAAACCTGATGAAACAAAGAAAAATAAATTCTTTTTTTTTGTTTTGGTTTTTGTTTTAAAGGAGAATGGTAGTGTTGTGGTTTAAGCTTATTCGTAAATTAGACAAAGCATGTAGCCTGCTTGTTTTCCCCCCACAACCTGTCCT
>WYDI02032462.1:11839-25330 GCA_009867235.2 Psittacus erithacus | reverse complement strand
AGATCCCACATGTTCATGAGGGACTTCAAACCTTTGTGTTCTAGGATCAGTGATCTGTGCATATTTAAACAACAGAAGCGTTGGGCCTTTAAAAACTAATGTCTAATTCAAACATTTTCCAGTGTTAATATATAGTTCTGACTTGTGATATATTTCCATCCCTATCCCAGTCTCCTGTTCTGCCTTCATTCCTGTTCACTTCCAAATTTCAATACATATTTTCAGCCATTTCTTTCACACTTGACTCTGTGTTTCCCTAGCTCAGCAAGAACCCATTGCAAGAGGAAAGTCTTCTACAACTCATCAATACCCCACAGTCATGGCATCTACTTTTGAATTTTCTATAGAAAACAGAAATAATTTAAGAGCTAACACTGTCTGTCATTATGACTGAGTTATATGGTCAGGCCATAAATAAAAAGGAGTAAATAAAGCCCCAAAATTTCCAATGATGAGGAAAAAAGTTAAATTATACAAAAGCTGAGCTTTTCAAATGTCTTAACAATTTTTTTATGCAGAAATCCCACTGTGCTAAACATTCATTAACCAGATGTATTGCAAAAGCAGAGAGGGTGAAGAAAGAAGCTGAGCACTTCAGTGTGATCCATGAGAGTGTTTTGGAAGGATTAATCCATCCCTCTTAATCTCACTGCACAGTAACAGACAGCCTAAAATCTTGCACTGAACATGAACCTTTAAACAGCATAGAAAAACGATTAACCTTGAAGCGGAAGCGATTTGGTGTCTGATACTCTCCTGTGAGGAGGAGAGTGTTGATATCATTTCCAAAGAGAGAAGGTGATGGCAGCCTTGTCAATGTAGTCTCAAATCCTTGGGAAAAAAAGCATATGTTGCAAAGTTATTGTGTTGAATCAGACATCAGCATGTGCTGAAATTGAGGAGCACAGCCTGTAGCTTACCTGCCTGTGTTGTTCTTGTCGACCCATCCGCTTTGTACCCATGGTCTGAAGAGAAATAACACCAGGGCACGCTGGTATCGCTCTGAGGACTCCAGCAGCAGCCACGCAGATTGCAGATGCTCTGACACAAGAGGCGAAAAAAGGCTGATTTTGCACAAATAAACCCTTTATCCTAAACCAGGTAAAATGCATATAGAGTGCATTTTACCTCAAACACCAGAAACCTTAATAATGTCTGAAATCAGATCAACTCCTTCCATGAAACTCTAATGAGTGAATTCTTTGGCATGAAACATGATAGATAGAAAAGATTCTTTTCTGGATTTAGAGTAGAAACTTCCTTATTAGATGTCCATTCATTCTTAAAACCACTAGATCCACAGGAAAAAATGTACTTTTTAACATCTTGTAAACATCTGGTTAAATATCTACATAAGCAAAATTGATCATTATGTGCAATACCTACATTTAGTGTAATTTTCTAATAACAGATATGCTCAGATTGGTTTTGCAGAACCTCAACCTTTTTCCCCAAAAATTCTCAAACAAATGAGCCTGTTGTTCAAAGCATATATGTCAGTGTAATAGCACCAACCTTTATACTACCTTTCAGTAGTTTAATAAGCTACAGTTCCTTTGCTTTGCTGTTAGAAATTAACTTATTCATGCACTGTTTGCATGACTTTTATGTTTGAAGATAAGATATGAGTAATACATCACTAAGTTTCCATACATTTTCTCACCTGAAAACCCCAATGTTTTTATTAGGGCAAGAGGCAGTGGTAATACAATAAACCACTCATGGCAAAGGGCAGTGTCCATAAGTGATATCAAGTATCCAAATCCAACATGGAGATCTTCAAGACTTTTCTCTCCACCTGCTGCCTAACAGCTGTTTCTGCCTTCATCTGATTGTGTTCGAATGTTTTTGGTGTTTGTGTCATGCTTATTTAAAATATTCTGTAGCTTGAAGTAGGCAGAGATGGTCCAAAAATCTCCATTGCTGCTGTACTTTGTGCACTTGATTTTGGGTTGTAGAGCCCAACCTGGTCAGTGCAGGTCAAATGCTTTTCTCAGCCACTGAACAGAGCAAAGGTAAGTCAGCTGAAGCCTGGAAACCATGCATGTGCTGAAGGAAAGCACAGAGGAGCTCACAGACCCACTGGCTAGGGAAGTCTTAGCATATTTATTTGGTATTTTGATTGCATGGAGCACAGAAATCTGCAAAACCCACTCAAGATAAACCCCATATTCACCAAATAGATAAACGTTTGTCTCTCTGCCACAGACTCGTCACATCAGAAAACATGTCTGCCGCCATTTTCATTAGGTTCCAAGCGAAAAATCATGGTTGGATGAGAGATATTGTGACTCATTTTCCCTCACATCAATCCACAAATGAATGAACTTTCTAAGGCTGTGAAAAACCATGCTTACTTTCCACCTTCCCAACTACCACTATGAGACCTCCATATTTCCTATTTTATAAACTATGTCAAAGTAAATGAAAGAAAAGCCAATCCCTCCGAGACTGCAGAGATCACAGCTTTGCTCCCTTACTTCAGTTACTTCATAAATAGGGGAATATCCTAAATACATAAGAACAGAGTTGTTACCTCCATCCTCTTATCCCTTCCTAGACCAGTGACTATCCCATGCAACACAGAATAGCTTGAACAACCAATTTTCTTAAAGCCTGGGAGTTCAAGTATCTGCATTACCAACTTCATAAGCACACTTTTCTTTTTCCCCAGTTACTTCTGATGAATTTTTTACTATTTTCAGCATTTGCTTTTCAGTCCAGTGATATTCTTCTGGCTAGATCTTACTCTAGTGGACTTGTAAGCTATACCTCTTTATTTTCATGGCACATGCTTGCTGCATAAAGAAGCAAATACAGAAGTGCAAGATCAGTTATGCCTGACATCAGGAAAGGAGCAGAGTTCATCCAAAGACACCAGAGAGGCTGTTATAAAAGCTATTATTTAATGTGAATAAAGACATGAGCTGGTCACAGCCTCTGAGCTATAAGCCTAGCATAATAGATACCAATACGCAAGAAAGCCAAAGTCAAAGCTTAATTAGAAATAATCCTGGATATGAGGAGACAGTTTACACTGGGGTACAGTATGAGATGGCTTCTGAACACTGAACTGAGCACAAAGGATTAAAAGAATAGCTTGTCTATTTGCTGAACTAAAATGTTTTGCTCATGTGTATCCAAACAAACCTCTTCCAGCAGGAAAAAAAAACCAAAACATAAACCAAACAAAAACCAGTACAACCTTCCCTCAAGCTTTCAGACTTATAAGTTCAATAATGGACTACACCAGCTCTGCTCATCGTAGTTCATTTTTTACTGGTGCATTCCTCTCGTCTAACCAAACTTCATGGCAATTTTCCACAACAGGGAATAGTTAATAAATATCTACTTTCTTTCACCACACTTATCTTTGTCAAGCCTGCAATTGGTTAATAAATATCCATTTGCTTTCCATACTTCCGTTCTCTGTAATCCAACTCATTTTCTGGCTTCATCTAGGACGTCTTTAGTGAATAAAGACATCAAGACAGACTCTAACCTGTTACATGAGCTTAGGCAAATCATATTTTTCCCAGCCGTTTTTTATTCTCTAAACCACCAATAGAAACCATGGCTGTAGGTTTACTCTAAGCAGGTACCTGTAATTTTACAACTTTGCTGCTTGCTGTATTAGAATAGCCTGAAGAAGGTCAACCAAACCAAACAAAATGCTTCCAGGATAAAATTTATATGGAATGAATGGACATACTGATGTGGGACTCTGGCTTGTGTCAGGCATAAATCTAAAAGCTTTCATCAGGTCACAAGTTAAAGGTGATATTTGTCTATAATCTGCTGAAATTTGCTGCCTGGTCTTCACTAAGGAAAGAACAGATTCAGGAATCATTTTTTTTACCTCTAATACCAGAGCAGCTACCTCAGTGTTCATATCTGCATCTGGCCCTTGCTGATATCTTGATTTTTTTTTAATTCTTTCTAATCAGTGATAGTAAAAAGCAAGGGCAGACTTGCAATGAGGCTTATAGTTGCAACCAGAGCAAAATAATTTCCTGCGCTGAATGAGGAGTGCAACACTTAGTGTGGAGTGACTGGTAGCAATTAAAGGTTAAAGTGATCTGCATGACTGCTTCTACCATGGTGTACTTGCTCCTAAGGGAGTGAAGTAACCAAAAGTGTAAAGGAACAAGCTGCGTGATCTGAGCCTTTTACTAACTTTCATCCACAGGACTTTATTGAGCTATATATCATAACAAAACCCATGGCATGACAGAAGCTTTAACAACTGTCATTTCTGAAATTAGACTGGGAATTTCTTCAGCAATTGAGACAGCTGGTTAATAATTTTCTTACACCCCTGTGAATGGCATAAACATCACACATCATAGTGTATTCACTATTTTTTCTCCTAAGCTGCCCCCCTAAACCAAAGAAAGATGCCAAATATCCTCCAGCTTTCATCAGAAAATAAGAATATTGATCATAAAGATGAAAATAAGATAATAAACAATAATAGCCATTCAAGGCCAACCACAGTAAAAAGATTCTAAATATGAAACCACTGAAAAATTAAGATTATACTTTTCACTAGGAATCTTAACTCATAGATTCTTAAGCCAAAAGGCTATTTCTAAACTCTGTGCTCTCACAGGTAAAAGACACCACAACCAAGAAAGGAAGACTATGACATTCAAGTTAGTTCTGAAAGGAAATTGCAACCATGTCTCTTACACTATAAAAGTCTTGTGCATCTGGGTAAACTGCATCTTCACCTGCTCTTTCTGGATGATTATAAATGCTAGTACTTGACCATCAGACAAAAATAAACTCTTCAAAGTTGTTGAAAGTAGAGAGTGACTTTTTTAACTCTTTGATGTCTGACTGATTTCACTTCCATCTATACCAAAACCAAACTGTTGGTATGTGCTTTGGCGTGATCTTCAATCTTTGACAGCAAACTGCTGCAGTGGCTACAAAGATCAGATGTTCTGCCAACAGACTGAAGTGGGTTATACAGGAGCTACAGTTAGCTGCAAAGTGTTCAGACAATCATACATTAAAAAAGGTTAAGAAAACAACTGACAGAGACAAGTTATATTTTCTATAATGAAGCACGAGGTTTATGGGAAAAACCCTATTTTCTAATTTTTTCTGGAATGCTTTCAGACCTTTGTTGCTACTTGATCCGGGATGCAGTCAATTCTCTCTGATATTAGTAAGTTCGGACATTCTGGTGAAAATTCTGTTAGGGAAAGAAATGAATGGGTTATTACCAGGATTTCTAAAGTATAGCAATAACTTGACTCCATCTTCACTCAGCAAATGCTTCTACTGGTTATTTCCCAGCATCTTGAAACTCTAACTATTAATATTGATTTAAATGAGTGTAAACTGTTGTTAATGGAATTTATTCTTACCTTTGAAAAATTGCACACAACTATTTCAGATAAAGGTATAACAATTTCACTTTAAAGTTCTTAAAAATATGGATGACTTCAATAAGTTTGTTTCTTAAGGTACACATTACTCCAGTTTTCAGTAAGTCCTGTAGCTCAATATGCATTGCCACTTGTAAAAATACATAGTAAATTAAAATTGAAAGGACTTTTCTTTCTCTTAAATGGTACTGTGCTGCTGCTTTCTCATGTGCTTCTGGCTCTGAAATACTGTTCTTCCACTGCAGCTTGAATTAGAGCCCAGGTAAAAGCACTGTAAAGCTCCTCTAAGATGCTCTGTTGTATTTCACTGAATTTAGGGCAACCTCTTAGCAGCTTTATCTGACAAAAGGGAACCCAATGGTGGGTTTCAGTTCCTCCAACCACTGAAAGTTACTTCACTTGTATTTTGGAACATTGTATGTATTTGAATGAGAACTACAAAATGCAGAAATCTTGTCTCAGACTGAGATGCACTCAAATACATGGAGTCACCTGTTTCTTTGTCTGCAACATGCACAATTGCATTTTTTTCTCAGGTAGACTCCTCCTCATCTTGAGACAAAAGCAGCAGAAAATATGCGCATATTAGTCTGTATTAGCAGTTTTACTAAAACACTGAAGTGTTTGTTGTGCATTAGCAATTGTTTTTATTTTACTGCTGTTTCCACCTCCAAGATTTCTGCTTCAATCCTGGCACTTGAGTGGAATTATTCATACATAATGGAACTGGAATTTAAATCAGGGTGCTTTATACCACATCCATGTAAGACAAGTGGTTTCTAATGTACCAGAATATTAATAGGAAACACTATATGTTGTTATGGCTATAATGTGTGTTCCACACAATTTGGCTGCTTCTACAGAGTCTCCCATATCCCTTTTCTTTTTTTCAGTGTTGTCTTTTTTATATTAAAAATTTTTGAGGTCATACCAGTTCTATGTTTATAAGTCAAGTCCAGTCTTGCAAGGATGAGATGGTTTTTTCACATCAATAAATCTGAGTCATGCTATTTATCATGCCGTATCCGGTAAGTTCACTCACATTATCTTTCGGTAATAATAAGAACATAACAGTAATTCTGAAAGTCAGTAATTTACAGTGCTTATAGTGATTCTTTTTTTTTTTTTCCTCTTTTGAATATCCATGTTCCTTAACACTCTGTATCCAACAGTGATGGAAATAATGCCAACAGTTAGTTACTGAAGTTCTATGGCATTTACAATAGTCTCAGAAAGCAGGGCTGAGCACCTCTCACTTAGGAGTTTTGCTCTGTTCCTACAGCAGCACTGGAAATCACTTACCTGTTCTTTTGACTCCAGATTGTCCTGATGCTAAAAGCCCAATGAGGACACAGGCTACGATCACCACCAGGCAGAAGAGGGCAATCAGGGTGATTTCCAGTCCACTGAACTTCCTCTTGCCCATCTAGACCCAGAGAAACACCATTGGTAAAAGGAAAACACAAGTAATAGCTCTGAAAACTCCAAAAATTACATTATTGCTTTACTAAATTAACAAAATTTAAAAATTATTCAGGTTTTAAACCATGTCTCCTAATCCTGGGGTTTGATTAAAACATTCCTTAAGGACTACATGCAATAAGTCTCTAATTCAGGATAATTCACACAGCATAGATCACTGCTATTTAATACACTAGTGGGCAATCACAGAAATGTATTTTGTTGCCTGCAGAACACTTTACACACAAAGAACAATTTCCTCCTAAGATTAACTGTGAAGTTTCTCACATGATGTTCCTGAAACAGAAAATTATCAGAATCCTCTTCCTTCTGTTTGTTTATGTTTTCACCCTAAGTTTTCTTTCCACCCTGTTTTATAAAGAAGGATGTAGATTCATTAAAAACATACTTGACAAAAACCTCTAATGAGCTATGATACCATGCTTGTGACACTTGGGAAAGATAAAACATAGATAACAGGGTAAGTCACTTCTTTGTAATGTGAGAGAATATATGATATCTGAGGCAGTGGTACACTGATTGCTTACTGAAATCACAACTGAAATGAGGGAGTGTATGCTGACAAACTTGTCTTAAAATCCTGTGTAAATGAAATCTTTTTGCCAATATTGCTCTTTTTTACTGTGAGGCACAGTGGAGCTAAGCTTGCTGCACCAAGAGGCTTGTGCTAGCTGCAGAGGCAGCTGCTCAGCCCTGTGCAAAAAACAATATCATGCTGTTAACATTAAACTGAGCACCAGCAATAAAACTAATTAAAACTAATCTCCATCACCCAAAGCACCCTATCTCAAAATTCTCTTCTGCCATGTTGCCTCAAAAGATGATATCATCAATATACTGCACATGTTCCAGAGCTTCCCCCTATTCCAGTGCAGTCAAGATCAGTCCATGGCAGATGGTAGGGCTGTGTTTCCACCCCTGGTGCAGCCAATTCCAGGTGTACTGGATGCCCCTTTAAGTGAAAACAAACTCTGGCCTGTACTCTACTGCCAAATGGATTGAGAAAAATGCATTGACAATACCAGTTGTGGCATACAACTTGGCTGCCTTTGACTCCAGTTCACATGGAAGTTCTAGCACTTCAGCCACGGCCACACTCAGCAGCAGCATGACTTTATTCAGGCCACAATAGTCCACTGTTAGTCTCCACTGTCCTTTAGACTTTTGCACTGGTCATATGGGACTTCTAGAGGGTGAGCAGGTCCTGCTGATCACTCCTTGACTCTCTAGTCAATAAATCAGATTATGGATGGGAATCAGGGAATCTCGGTTGGTATGATATTATCTCTAGTGTACCACTGTGGTAGTGATCAGCACTTGATGATCTTAGAAGTCTTTTCCAACCTAGTTGATTCTGTGATTCTATTTTCTTCAAACTTCAGCAACCCCACAAAACAGTCCTCTGAGAGGCCAGGCAAGGTAGACAGCTGCTTTATTTTCTCCATCTCCAAGGCAGCTATACCAAAAAGCCCACCAGTACCCTTTTGGGTCCTTGAAATACCTTCTCCTGGGATAGTCTATGCTGAGGATGCCAGTCACAATGGTGTGCTTTTGCCACTCCTTCCTAGTCAGGCCAATTTCAGCCTCTAGTGCAGTCAGCTGTTGGATTCCCCTGTCAGTTCAAAAACAGAGACCTGTTCTGCCCCTAGATATCTTGATGACATTGAGGTACACTGTGAATCAATGTCTACTACAGCCTTATACTCATTTTTATAGAGATGATGGCAGTGCTGAGTACAAATATTAGGTTAGTCTCATGACTTATAATTTTATCATATCATAAGTCAGTGTTGCTCAGTACACCAAAATGATAACCTTAGCCCAGCTTCCAGAGGTAATAAACAGCACAACAGGAAACATAGACAGCAAGTAAGGTGTTGCATAACACAATTTTGAGAACACGTGCAACAACTGTGACCAGTGACTATTACAATGAATGCTTATATCAAACTTATTTTAACACTCTTTGGTCAGGCCTGTCATTATCTCAACCTTGTCCCATGTTGGAGGCCAAAAAGGACTGGTATGGCTTAACCCTGCAGGCAGCTCAACACCACACAACTGCTCACTCACTCCCTTGCGGTGGGACGGGGGAAAAGAATCAGAAAAAAAGTAAAACTCTTGGGTTGAGAAAAAGACATTTTAAAAAGGACAGAAAAAGAAGGGAAAATCATACTAGTAATAAAACAATATACAAAACAGGTTATGCAGAGTGCAGTTGCTCACCACCTGCTGACTAGTTTCCAGCCAGTCCCTGGCTAGCAGGCTGCCATGTGCCGGCCAGCTCTGCCCCATTTTCTTGTTCAGCATGATGCCATATGGTATGAAATAACCCTTTGGGCAGCTGGAATCAGCTGTCCCAGCAGCATTGCCCCCCGCTTCTTGTGCACCCCCAGTCTACTCCCTGGCAGGGTGGTATGATAAGCTGAAAAGTCCTTGACTTAGTATAAGCACTGCTCAGCAACAACTAAAACGTCATTGCGTTAGCAATATTATTCCCATCCTAAATCCAAAACACAGCACTGTGGCAGGCACTAGGAGAAAAATTGGTTTTCAGTATGGAAATTATAAAAAAGCTTTTGTAAATAACTTAGTGCTATTCATATTTTCTCCATTAATACAAAATTTACAGCCATTTTTTATATTATGTTTATTGTTACTTCCCAGGGAATATTGTACTTAAAAGTCTGAAACTACACTGTCTATTTATAAGCATACATCTTAAGGCCATTTCCTTACAATGAGGAAATGGTACTCCAGCAGTTCCTCTCCTGAGTTCCCTTTAACATTGCCTGACTATATGTTAACTTAAAAAACCCAATTTACATAAAATAAAATAAAAAACCCCATTATTTTTACTAAAAATTAGAGTTCTTGCATAAAGCTTCCCCCTCTCCCAACTATAACATTGTGTTTCACTTCTTTCCTTCTCATGGTCTTCTCCAAGACCTAAGA
Organism: Psittacus erithacus; assembly: GCA_009867235.2. Lineage (NCBI taxonomy): Eukaryota > Metazoa > Chordata > Aves > Psittaciformes > Psittacidae > Psittacus > Psittacus erithacus. The sequence continues at coordinate 15,494 of WYDI02032462.1, read as the reverse complement.
CTTTGGAAATAAAGTTTTGTAATTTATGAATGTAAGTTCTGTTGCATGTTGTGCACTCAAAAGTGAGGAAAAGGTGTCCAGAAATTTGGGTGCAGTAAAATGAATGACATACATACCTTAAAGCCCCTCTGGTTTCTTCATCTGCTGCTCTTGATATGTAAAGCTCAACATCAAAACCAATCCTTTATCCTTTGCTGTTATCAGTTCGTTGCATTGTTTGCTAACCAATCTACCAATGGCAGGTACATGCATAATTACAGACAGATTGCAGAAACTCTTTGGACTAAATATAGTTACTGTGATTATTGCAGCCAAGGAATGGCTGGTTGATTAATAATACTTTGGCTCAATCACACATGAGATTCTGCAAATGAGAGAAAAGCAGGCATAAAATGCTAATAAGCTTATCCATTTTGCAAGACTAAACAGGTTTTATTCTCTTCCTCCTCCATTTCTTTGTTACTAGAACTTTCATTGAACCTTTACATTCTTTGCCTAAAATTTCTGCTTTAAGCACCACAAGATGTCTTTAAAGGTTCCCGAATGAAGAAAAGAGCTATTAAAATAGTTGCAAGACAGAATCCATTTTATGGCCATTAAAACCTTTTAAAGAATTAATTATGAAGTGTTAATTTCAATATAAAATACTAATATGCTTCACAGTGAGGGTGGTGAGACATTGGAACAGGGTGCCCAGAGAAGTTGTGGCTGCCTTATCCTTGGAAGTGTTCAAGACCAGGTTGGATAGGGCTTGGCGCAACCTGGTCTAGTGGAATGTGCCCCTGTCCATTGTGGAGGAGTTGGAACCAGATGATCTTTAAGGTACCTTCCAACCAAACCATCTGTGACTTCATGATTGTATGATTAATATAAACAGATTTCATGTCATACTAAAAATAAAAGTCAATAGTAGAAGAAAAAGATGTAAGAGATTATAGGGAAGAGGTTTCAATCATAATCTTAATATGAAACCTTCATAAATAACTGGGTTTTGTCTTTTTCTCAAAAGAGATAGATAGAATCTTAACATTAAACATTTATTTTCTGAATGAAAGCTTCCAATTCATATTATCAAATATTTACAAGTTATTTTTCAGTAATGTAGAAATGACTGAGAAGTGTCACTTGTATTTTTTCAACTGTTCACAAAATTATTCAACTTCCTCAATATCTCACCTGCAAATGTGAAGTGCAAGAATGAGGTGCATCCTCTTGAGCCCAAATGGAATGGTCCTCTTTTTCTTTGTCAGCATTTAAAATGGAGAAAATCAATCATACATATAGAGCACTGGGGTTTTCCTCTCACCATCCATCTTTACACAATTCAACGCCACCACTCTCAATAGCTCTAGTTTCTAAATGCAGCCTATTATTAAGTTATCTCACCCTTTCCATTTCATTGTAACATCATGCACATTTACATGTGTGCAAGTAAGCTCTGGAAATGCAATTCTAACATCCCTCTCAATGTGGCTAAATATGTCACTTTATGAGTGCATATTAAAAATAATGGTTTCACATGGATTATGAACATATCAATGGTTTGGGATGCCTGAAGTTTTTATTTGATGTATACCTCTTTTCCAAGGTTTAAATGTTCATTTACCTGTTCCAGGAAAGTACTCAGTTCATCAAATCATATGGCCATGTGTTTCATTTAAGCATGTCCACAATCACTCTGCCATCAATATAACCATTTGCTTAAGTGCTTTCCTGAATTCACTGTGCTACAAACTTACATTATTAATCACCAAGTGAACGTTTTCAAGCAACATCAGAACATAAAAACACTAAACAAAAAGGTCTTACAAGAGGGTTAACCAGCAGGTTTTCCATCTGAGTATATTTTCATCAGCCTACAAAGGATAACAACATCAGGGCTTTCAGGTCAAGATGTGATATTGAACTCCATGAGGGAGGAGTGGGGAACGCTCTTCAGTCAGGGACACTGAGAGGTCATAAAGACAGCCAAGAACTCTATTAAAACAAGAACTGGAACAGCATGGTCTCTGCTGTGTCCTGCTTTGGTTTCCAGGAATTAAGAGCTAATTTGTTTCTGACAGCTAGTAAGCAGAATTACTATAAGCCCAAGAGGATAGGCTAGAGTGTAGTGAATAGGGTAAGAAAATAAGCTAGGAAACTAGCTACTGCTAAAAATGTAGCAATTTAAAAAGTGACATTTATCTCTCAGATTTTAACAGGCCAATTTTTTATTAAGTCACAACTTGAAAAACTTGATAGTTGGTAATAGTTAGGTCCTTGGTTGTATTCATACAGACAGTTGTGCTAATAATTGAGTTTTCAGCTAAGAGACCATGTTAGAAAACAGAAATAGCTTACACTTTTTCTATGGTTTCCCTGTTTTTCATTGTTTTAGTATCAAACATTTAAGTTACAGTTTATAGCCCTTTATTCCTGCAAGAAGCTGCTTGATGATTCAGTCAGGAATATGATTATTAGCTGTCATGGAAGGACATCCATCACAGATGCACACACTCCTGTACTTCCTACATGAGATGTTTGCATATCTGAATCCACTCTGCAATCACAGTTCAGCAAACTAGGAGCATTTCAGTGCAGCTATGATCATATTCAAGAAAGAAAGAAGGCTGAGCAATTATTAGAGGCAGCTATGAGGAAGCTTGTGTGCAAAGACTCATCTGTCAAGCCTGGAAAAAAAAACTATCCTGATTTATGTTCCGCACATGACAAAGCAGATGCCAAATTATGTCTCCTCCTTCTCTGAAATGCTAGATTCAGCCCTCATTCGTTCAGGAGTACAAGTTGATACCAGCCCTTATCACCTTTCTGTGTACTGAACTGCAAATGACTGTTCAGTACAAAGAATCATAGGTCTACACTCCACTCCCAGGTCAGCTACTCATTAGCTAACTGTCATCTACATAACATGCACACATCATCTGCTTGCTTCATGATTTTTTCATATGGGTAATGAAAATGAAAATAGTTCTGTGAATACTTCTAAAGTCTTTAGGTGAAAGGCGCAGTGTGAAAGCAGGATTGTGGTCTTTCTAAGACACAACATGAGACAAAACCAGGCAAAGAGGGGAGAGCTTCAATGACAGCTATGAAAAGATTCTGCTTTAACAATTTACATAGTTCAGATCTGAATCAGTTTGCATTACCTGGTGTAAACAGAATATTGCAGAGCACAGCAAAACATACACGTCAGTGTGAGGCCACATTAAATGAATTATTTGATTAATGATGTACAGAGATTCTTACCTAGAGAGCAGAAGAGGATACAGACTCTCCAGGGAGTCACTGGATTGTTACTCCTGAGAGAGCTTTACAGCTCCTGAAGTTTCTGGCTGCTATGCCCTGATGAACAAATGCCTTGTGATCTATGACCTGAGGTACACTGGCTTTGATAGAAGCGCTTGGGCTCCTTTCCCAGGTACAGGTACAGGGGGACCAGCACAACTTCCTCCCTAGCAGTACGGGCACAGTTGTGTTACACTTTGTATCTAAATATATGGATGATCCAGGGAACTATAGACCAGTCAGTCTCACCTCTGTGTCTGGCAAAATATTGGAGCAGATTCTCCTGGAAGGCGTGCTAAGGCACATGAAAAACAACAAGGTGCTTGGTAACAGCCAGCATGGCTTCACTAAGGGGAAATCCTGCCTGACC